>OY982565.1:24836357-24978481 GCA_963859945.1 Euplagia quadripunctaria
AGTGGGTGGAGGGTATCCGCAACGACAGCGCGGCGGGCCCGGTGGACGGCACGGTGCACCAGCTGGCCGCCGCCGCGCTGGCGCACTGCCAAGCGCTGGCCGCTCACATACACACTATAGGTAATGTACAAGAAGGGCGATAAGCACTAGAGTAGAGACAGGACTAGAGGAAGGAATGCTAAATACTAAATTAAAGAAGTATTATTACAAGACATATTTTTGTGCATACCCTGTTCAAATTAGCGATGATCTGAGGAAAGGACTGGTCAAAAGTATCTAAAACCGGTGGGCTTGTATAAAAGGGTTAATGACAGTAAAGAAAGCCAAATAGCAACATCGGCCTTTGGTCAGAAATCGTGTAGCTACATAATCTTTTCGAAATACACGGTGATTTGATAGTGGTTTTGGAAACGACCCGAGGCACTACAAAAAAAAAAGAGGCAGTCATGGGACTGCCGACAGAAGTGTAAACTTAAACGATACGACGAACTTAAAACGTCACATTAATAGGTTGGTGACATAAATTAGTAAAGAGACACAACTCAATGTTTAGATTAGCGCCCTCTAGTGGATCTATATATGTATTATTAGCGTCTCTCTCTCTCTCTGACTGACTGACTGACTGAACTCTTAACTCACTCACTCACTCACTCCAGTCTCCCCACTCCCCCAACTCGCCCCTCTCCCTCCCTAGATTCTCTACTCCCACACTCCCCACTCGCCCCACTCTCCCCACTCAACCCACTCTTCCACTCTCCCTCCCTTGATTTTTAACTCCCACTCGCCCCTCTCTCCCCACTCGCCCCACTCTCCCTCCACCCCTTCCGACCTCCCTCCCTCCCTCTCCATGTCTCTCTGACGCTGTACTTGTAAATATAAGAAACTCACCTCCGTCTTAAGAATTTTCGATCTCGTCATAAAAATATATATTTTTTTTTAATATATTACATTCAGACACATTTTCCATTCATTTTCGATCAGGGTCCACGTGACCCTGAAATCTGACGTGAGTTTAACATTTTTTACCCATCTTAAAAAGTGCCCAGCGCCGCTAAAGAAGTTTTCACTTCAAAAACTACATTAATTGTACTGGTTAAAATGAAAAAGTTGGAATTCGATTAATATATTTCACTCATTCGAGTTTACCAGTATTAAGGCTCAGACATTTCATTCGCAAAGCAATCCACGCTTTGGTAGGTGCACCAGGGCAATGACCTTTCAGCTGTCGGGAGTACAGTGAATAACGACTGTCACTGATTTCAACATTATTATAAGTTAAATAACTTTATTTATCATGTTAACCACAAAAATAAACCACCGTAAGCGGACTGTATTTACAGAATAATCAAATTACATAAATGTTAAAAGGGTATTGCCAAATTATTATCATTTCCTTATACCGAAACAATAGCAGGATAAGTCTGGGTCTGCCGGGTTCGACACACAAACGCGCACATTTTTAATGTGTTTTACCTTTCTCAGTGTAACACTGTTTCATTTATCAAAAACTCATTCCAACTTTTGTATTCATGGGAATAAACAAGTATTTTTATTTCCGACCACAAAGAAAAATCCGGGGGCGTTCCGTCTGCTAAATTCTTGTGTTGTCACTATTGTGCTTCACTCGAAATACTCTAGGATCTTCGATCTGTGGCGAGTCGCTCACGCGTCTTCGACCTTGCGCATGAACTACAGCCAAAATAGATGGTGCATGGACTCTTCCACTAACTGAATAGGCAACATCATACAGTTGCATCATTGTTAGACTCTGCATTGGCTCTGGATGAGTTATCTTCTCGAGGGCACGTCAACAATAATACAATTAAAAAGATCGCCGTTGCTGGTGAAATTAAGCGAAGGGGCTGCACGTGAATCGAAACCTGGGGCCGCGCCGTCCTGTCCCGTCAAAGTGGCGCCGTCCTGTCCCGCCATAGTGGCGCCGTCCTGTCCCGCCATAGTGGCGCCGTCCTGTCCCGCCATAGTGGCGCTGTCCTGTCCGGCCATAGTGGCGCTGTCCTGTCCCGCCATAGTGGCGCGTCCTGTCCCGCTGTAGCGGCGTACTGTCCCGCCATAGTGGCACCTTTAATTCTTTATTTTAAAATATTTGCCGCTTAAACCAAACTAACGCTAACCAAAGCAACTCTCGAAAGAAAGTTCCATAGATAATATCTCATCTCACATCACAAAGAAACGGTATTCTTCTACCCTCCAAAAGATAATAAAAAATAGGCATTCATTAGGAGTGCCCATAGAAGAAAACACTTAAAACTTTGGAAAAATAGTTGTGTTTTTTTTAACGGACACTTATACTAATGTGACATGCATGTTGGTGACGCGAACCCATAAGTTTTGCCTCTACCAAAAATTGATCAATGAGGTAATCGAGCTAGTAGGTACCAAGAATACGTAAACACAATACCGTGTCGACATACATTGTAAGTTTTGATAATGAAGCTCCTTTCGAGTTCGTCCTCCACCCGTTAACCCGACTCCAGTCGTTACTCGTTACCCGCGTTATAGCGTGACAAAATAAAAGGCAGACAGACAAGAGTTACTTTCTTATTTATAAGTTAGGATTGTTCTTCTGATTTAGATTTCTGAGTTATATGCATGTTGAAATAATAATAACTTGAGACACGTCATTTCCCTATCCCTACTTCCCTTGGTCACGGCATCACGCGTGAACGGCTGGACCGATGTCGCTAATTCTTTTTTTTTTGTGTTTGTTATTGTCAGGAGAAGGTTCTTCTGAAAGAAAAAAATAAGAAAGTTACGCGGAAAATTTGAAAATTTAAGAAAACTTAACGACCATATTAACTTTTCTAATGTAACCTTAGCGCTTTTGACATAACTGTTTGTCGTTTGACAGTTTCCGCGATTGTTCAATATTCATAGTTAAGACAGGACAACGTCTGTCGGGTCAGCTAGTTATAGATAAATTACACCCAATTATCGTGCTCATTACACAATTATTTGTTTTGGGGTGAACCCACCCAGTATTCAGGATCACTAACCACTAGACCAACACACATGGGTACTAGGTTCTCTTCTTAACGTATCAAAACTATAACAGTCACAAAAATGTTATATTTAATGTGGTAATATTCTGACGTGTACAGGCCCAGCGCTGGCCACAGAGCCGTCGTACATGCGCGCAGTGGGCCAGCTGTCCGGCGCGCACGACAGGAATGCGGCCATGCTCGCCATATACATGCGTAAGTTTATTTTTATTTAGTACTGGCTGCGCCCCGTGGTTTCCCGCGTAAGTTCCGATGCTCTGGGAATATCGGAATAAAAAGTAACCTAAGTGTTTTCTTTCTTTTTTTAAAAACTACTCCCGCATTAGGAATATTCCTGTGTCGCGGGGGGCTTCACAAACATTCAAACAACGGACGCAAAGAACACCCGCTCGGGACAAATATTTGTGGATCACACAAATTTTTGTCCTGTGTGGGATTTGAACCCACAACACTCGGCGCGGCGTAGTGGCGAAGTGACCACTTAAACCATTGCGCCAGCCGTGCAGTCAATCCAGGTCTCCAGTCACATACGAAGTTTCATCGCAATCGGTTCGGTTTTTGTGTGAAAGAGTAACAAAACATCGATACATCCTCACAAACTTTCTAGTTTATAATATTAGTATTATATACACAATTATTAGGCACATGCAATGTTGAACCTGTAGAAGGAATATGTTTATAACGATAGCTGAAATATATGACTATAGGGTCTATAGGTTACAGACTGTAAGTTATCTAAAAAAATACCTTTTAGATTAATTAATTACAAATTGTGCTCATAATCTGATTACATTTTTCACAACTCTGCTACACACCATCAAGAACGTAGAAGATTAGATAATGAGACTAATTTCTATTAAACTGGTCTCTGATTGTATGTAGAACTCGTATCTATTATAGATTAGGTCATCTTTTGCACGTCACAATTGATTTTATGTTTGTAACCTTTATAAACTTTTTTTTTCAGGAAAAGTTCTGGCGCAATTGAACTTCGCGTTAAGGAATAAAAGCGAACAATATCCAGATGCGTTGAAAGCTATATTTTTGTTAAATAACACGCTTTATTTGCTACAGGTGCGTTAATTTTTCTTGTGTTCTGTATTTTTCATATTTCTTTTCTCAGCTCGTTGTTATTGTCGTACAAGTAAGCAAAAATGTAAAAAGTGGTATTTTATCTATTTTGATTAAGGACTTTCGCAAATTGCTAATTTTATTTATTTGTAATGGGTAGTTAAGACATAAATTTATAGAGAAATGATCTCTCAGTGGTTCGGAGTAACATTTCATCGTTTCTACAGATTTTTCTTTTATTCATTAAAAGTAAATTAATTTTATTAACGCATAATTATGAATGATTACAAATTTGCCTTAGTCGGCCAAAATAACTCGCTCGCCCACTAAATTGGGTGAGATTCGGCAAACACCTCACGGAATTAATTTACGCCATTTATTTTTACCCCAAATAACGATAGTTTATAAACTATGAATTAAAAATGATTTCGAATTTTGAAGTCTGTTGCTGCTCTCAATACAGGGTCTTCAACGAAGTGGTTTACTGGACGTGTTAATGCTGGCGGAGCCCGAGTGTGAAGCGAACTACCGCGACATGATACAGGAACATAAGAACGCTTACTTGCAGAGTTGGAACAAATTGCTACAGCATACTGCGTTAGACGAACCATTGCCGGCCAAACTGAGGGACAGGGACCGGCAGATACTGAAGGATAAATTCGCTGTAAGTTATATATTTGTTTTAGAAATAAATAAAAATATAATAAAGTAAAATAGTGATAGATAGCGGCGAACCGGAGTGATTAGTTAGACATATTGATGTTGGACTCGTGGTCACTAATATTTTACTATTTATTGTGGTGTCCTTTATTGGTGTGGCTATATTTAAATAAGGTTTAGAGCACAGAACTGAGTATGAGAAGTTTGAAAGGCCATCAGCTGCATTTTGTTCGAATTCATGTGTCACCCGTTGTACACACTTAAACGATAAATCATCGGAGAGCACGTTAAGCCGTCGGTCCCGGTTGCCGTATGGACATATGTGGGTAGTGTCGTCTATTCTGTGGTGGTGTGGGTAGTTGGAGCTCTAAAAAAAGACATTCGACATCCTACAGAACTTCGGTAGTCGCTTCACGTAAAATATCGAAGTTCGGCCGTTTTGTCCTTAGACTGAAAGCCGACCCCAACATAAAAGGGCTACGGCTCGGAAAAAAAATAATTTACACGCAACTCTACGTTAATTGGTCAGAAAGGATTTATTAAATGTAAATCCTAAGCGCCATTTATGATTATACTAAACCACCCTTACGATGTTCCCTATAAGATACATATACATACTTGCAAGCCGTTTCGTCCACGGCTTATCATCAATAACACAACTCATAGAAGACATTATTCTAAGGATGGGAACTCTCAGGATCCAACATAGACTAGCGCAGTAACGGTGCCTAACAATGACGGTCTCTAATCAAATTAGTTACAAGAGTTTAAATTCCCGCTTTCGTGTATGACGATATAAAAAATAGGCAGTCATGGGACTGCCGACACAAGTGAAAACTTAAACGAAACGATCTTAAAACGTCACATTAACAGGTTGGTGACATTAATTAATAAAGAGCTGACAGGACTCAATATTTAGATTAGCGCCCTCTAGTGGATGTATATATGTATTATTAGCGTGACGGTCACGAGTTCAGCAATCAGCAAAAAGTGCACAAACGTGGCCAAAGAAGTTTACACTTAAAAAAAAAGCGTGTGTCAGCTCTGACGCACGACTGAAGTTTACAATTCACTGGTCTCTCTCTCTCTCGCGAAACTCGCCTGTCTTACGAATTTTCGATATCGTCATAAAAATATTTTTTTATATGACACTCGGACACATTTTCGGTCAGGGTCACGTGTCCTGACGCGAGTTTAACATTTTTTACCCATCCTATCATCAAGAGAAAGTTAAATGCTTTACAAATTGTTCCCATCATTGGAGTAGTTCAGTGCGTAGACTCGAACGGAATCGTTCAGCTGTTGCTGCGCTTTCATCGCCAATAGTACTATTTCTGTATAATAAATTGCCATCCGCCAGTCGTTCAACCGCGAGTGGGAGGAGTGCAGCCGCGCCCAGCGCACGTACAGCGTGCCGGACGCGGAGCTGCGCGAGGCGCTGAAGCGCGACAACAAGCTGGCCATCCTGCCGCCCTACACCACCTTCTACGACCACTACGCCTCGCTGCCCTTCTCTAAAAACCCCGACAAGTACGTCAAGTACAGCCCCGTGCAGGTGAGTTAGTTGACCTTTGCCGCACTCCACGTCCCCGCGACAGGACGAACCACTGTAGCCGATGATAGATAAACAACCTAACCTCTACTGAGTTACATTACGACAGCAAGCAGTTATTAGCTCTGTCATTATCTCTCGCATCCAATAAAGACGTCAGTTGTTACGTCGCAATCGGTAGATAGCTGTCGTTGTGTGATTCGTGGTACAGAAAGCGATCGGTACTGCAGCTATCAACATTTGGTCCGCTTTTTTGTGAACAAGTTCATTCCTGTTCGGATTGCGTTCGAAGTGATACGTTTTTTATTGTTTCCGTATTTGTTTCATTATTCGTTTTTATGAATGCGTTATTGCTAGTTTTCCTTGTTAATTTTTATTATTGTTGTAAGTGGTTGTTGATTTTAAATATGAAATCAGACACTTTTGAAAGATATTAATTCACCACGAAAAAAAACGTCAAAGGTGGAAATGATTCGAAATCAGATTCCCTGTGGGAGCGTAGGTTCGTATCCTACCGACTGCGCCATGCAATATATTCAATAAAACTCGACTTGGAAGTCTTCAGAGGTTTATTTCTACGATTTATAAACATTTAGCAGTATCCTTAATATTAAGCACATGAACCGATGTTTTACGTGTAATGCCTTGAATCCAAGCGGATGGCAGATGTCAATGTCCTAGACACTTGACTTTTTAAAAATACGTTTCGTTCTACTACAAAGTTAATTGATGATCTCATTTTCTAAGCGCATTTGACAAAAAAAAATGTTTATTAAACCCTCTTTTTTACTTTAAATGAAAAAATGTTCGTTAATGTGCATAAATACGTGAAGGAAACTTGGCCTAATGATGTATATCCTTACAAAACAAATATAAATGACAAAACTGCGAGCATTTTGGGCATCGGTGTAGCTTCCGTATATAATTATAAAAGAATACATTTGAAATTTAGATATATAAAACTACAAAGAAACAATGCTTTAATAGACAGAGATGATATTGTTATGGCAAATGAATTATTTAAGAAAGATTTAAAAATCAGAACGGAGAATCGCCCTATATTTTATATGGATGACACATGGGTAAATACAGCAGGTTTGTCAAATTGCCACGTGGCGTTGCCGTCAACCTTTAAAGTTTCCCGCGGGAACCTTTTTCAGCCAATGCGCTTGAGCCGTTGGGGCAAGATTAAGTAACAAAGAAATAAACAGGTGCAAATAACCCTATTTCGAAGGGCAGACGACTAATTGTGGTGCATATGGGAAATTAAAATAGTTTCTTAGAGGGTGCTGATGACATACTTGAATAAAAAAACATAGGTGATTATCATGAGACAATGGACGCGAGCGTAGTTAGAGACTATATATACCAAAACTTGTTGAAAATGCGGTAGTGGTACGGTGCGGTGGTGGTAGAGGTTATAGTTCTTTCCAACTTCGTCATTGATAAAAAAACACTTAATGTTAATCTAAAAAACTTAAAAGAAACTTAAAGAAGGGATAATCTGCATGTAAAGAAAATGTAGTCAGCAATATTTTTGGTTACGACCCCCCTCCCCTAAGGCAGGCTGCTGGATCCGCCCCTGTACTGGACAATGCTCCTTACCACTCAAGACGCCAAGAAAAAACTCCACCACAGCATGGAGAAAAGCAAGTATTCAAATTTGGCTTCGAAATAAAGAAATAAGCTATGATGAAAAAACTTAAACGCAAAACTTATGAAAGTGAACGAGGTAAAGGCGAACTACCAAAGTTACGCCGTGGATGAGCTCGCAAAAAAATATAAGGTGGAAATTCTAAGGCTTTCACCTTATCGATGCGAGTTCAATCCGATTGAACTCGTATGGGCTGACGTGAATGGATACCACATTTGAAGATGTGAAAAACCTTTTACAGGAATCCAAAATGTATCTGACAAAGGAAAAATTGTGTGGATCACATCATAAAAGTAGACAACAATTTTAATACCAAAATTGTTAATATGATAGACCATCCAATAGAGTTTTATAATAAATACGAGTGATGAATACCGTAGGAAATTTAAAATTTGAATGTAATATCTTGTAATAAAAATGTTATGAACCCCTAAAAATAGGTTTACATTCTGTATCTCGTCTCGTTGGCCTTACCTAAGATGTTTCGTCTGCGTTTGTAAACTGTCCTGGTTTTTACAATATTTTTCATTGATGCTCCGCTCCTATTGGTCGTAGCGTAATGATATATAGACTTCCTCGATAAATGGTGTATCCAACACTAAAATATTTTTTCAATTCGAACTAGTAGTTCCTGAGATTAGCGCGTTCAACCAAACAAACGAACTCTTCAGCTTTATAATATTAGTATATATGTTATTGTGTTAAATTTCATGTTTAGTTTTAGCTTATAATATCGTTTTGGGATGACCTATAAAGATATTGTAAATGAGTTTAAATAAATAAAAAATAAGTAATCCAGTGGGTAGTACTGTAATTGTGTATTCCTGAATACCCAATTACAGCAACGACTATTGCGGCAATTAAATATTTTCTCTTTTTTTTTACAGATTGCAACACAATTGGATGGTTACTTCGACGAAGCTGCTTAGTAGCAAAATGTATAAGAATGAAAATAAAAAGAGACTATTTATTTAATCACAGATTTTATAATAAAGCGAATAACAAATATTATCACAATAATTACGATGCTTATTTAATTTTCTTTACTTCTTATTCTTCTTCCGTTTATTCCGCCGTGGCCACTGAAACAAACACAAACATGACACGCAGCAATGACTATTGGCCTAAACTAGGTAAAGGTACGCGTTCACTAGGTCGAGCAGGTACGGACATATCGGCAGGCAAAGGCTTTGTACAGTAAAAGTCTACTGACCGAATAATCAACTTTGACCAGATATTTAATGCTGCCGGACTAGTGATCGCGAACCTTTACGTTTCCTATAGCAAAATATAAAAGGCGTCTCGGACTTCGGTCGGTGTTTCAAATTAGTTAAGTTTCTTTAAATAACTACTAATTTATATGGAAATTACGAGGTTGAGCTAAAAATTGTACAAATAAACCGACGTTTCAACTGTAGTAGTTCCGATGTTTAGTACATAAATTTAATGTGCTATATATACATAATCCAACGAACGTATCATCTTATGGAAAGATCTGCATCCTCATAGTCTTATAGAAGACCCCGAACGTGAAGCGCTGAAAAGTTTATAACAAACCCTAATTATACAGAAAAATATTTTAGAATTGGGAATCTGGACTTTATTTTAGACTTGGGAAATGATGGTTCTAAGTCCAGCTAAGATTAATAATCAATAATTATTGATAGGATAAAATGCTTTTGCTTATCTCAGCCATACGATATTATGTCCACTGCTGAGCATAGGCTTCCATCCGCAAAGAGCGGTTTTGGCATGAAGTCACCAGAAAATAACATGATCAAATCTGGCAGATGCAGATGATGGAGACGAAGCCCACGGATAACGATGCCCTGATTCCGAATACGCATATTCTAAAAATGACGTTTTAAAGGTACTCTATCGAATATGCGCTAGTCTGGAATTTACGGGTTTTACAGGAGAACAGGTTATTGTGCTCCATTAATAGTTTTTTGGTAAACTTGGTACTTACAACATACTTTTATACATATTTTAATGCAACGATAAGAAGTCTATTTATTACCACCGAACATTTCAGGAATCAAGTTTGAAGAAAAACTGTTGAAGTTTTGTCATCAGCAACGATTATTAGATAATGTCGTGTGGCAACACTGCCAACAGCACGAACGTAAATCATGAATAAATTTATTTTTGAAGAACGTAATAACGTAGAAATAAAATGGTTTTGTTTCTTTCTCATTTGTATATGCCAGTTAGAGATACTATTAGTGTTGATTTTATTATTATGATTGAATAGTAATTTAATATTATCTACTTCAGTAAAATTATTAATAACTAAATAAATTTAATTATATTCGGCGAATCTTCACTCTTTATTTATTTCCTGTACCTATGTAACGATTTTAAAACAAATTGATGAGTATAATAAAATTAATTACAGGGTGAACTATTTGGCAATTAGAAGGTGACAACCATATAATATAAACCACGTTGATGTTGATAATTTAGGCTCTTATTTGAAACTTAATATTTCCGAGACTGGAGTCGCACCTATGAAATTACAATATTACTACATATATCCAAGGTTAAAATTGGTTTTAAAGTTTAAATTTTCCTTCAAGTTTATATAAATTCACTGCAAGTAGGTACATGATTGCATTGAATGTTGAACACATTTTTCGGGAACTTTAAACACTATTTAAAACTACAGTCAACGACCTAGACGTAGATTGGGAGGAACAACGAATGGCTAACAAGAAGTTGAAGCAACTCGTTTAATGGACTTCAGTAAAAAAGGGAACAAACTGAACGTGTAAAGTGATTCGTGGACTAGAGTAAAAACCACTTCCTTATAAATGTATTTTCTCTCTTTCTTAAGACTATAGTATTGAACAGAGTTTAAAGTAAAACTGTTTGTGGCAACACAATCAACGAAGATATTTTCAAGTTAACTTCTTTCGTAAGAGGCGACAGGCACTAAAATATAACTCGTTAATGCAGATATACATTTCGGCCTGCTGTGAAAAACAAACTGACAAATAATTGATTGGATTAAAAAGTCCACAATCGCAACAGGTCATTTGTTATTCTTTGAATTTCAACCCTGTTAGGACAGATGGGATGTTTTTTTGTGATAGCACCATTAATTTTATGTCCATTGTTTTCGTCTAAATGTTGTGCTCTTCGCTGATTGTGTTTGCAGTATCACCTACCAGCCTGTTTTGAATAATCGTGTTCAGTAGTTCACACAAATATATAAAAGTACCATTTCAGAAATTAGTTCGATAGTTCACGACTGAGAGTTTATTTAATGGGTAGTCCAAAAACAAATCAGGTTCATTTTATTTGATTATTTGGCAATGATAAATAGAAAGTCTATAAATGTATAACTAAAAAAAAAATCTAAATTAAAATTTGAATAAATATGTATAAACTAAAAAAGTGAAATAAGAACCTGATTGAATCGAACTACTTTCCCAATCTCTGAATAGGCACAAGTATACAGAACCTCTTTTTTGAATCGATAACCTCTTGTTTTGAAGTCGTTTAAAAATATTCTGGAAAGCGAAGTTAATCGTAGCACCGATACCTGAGTCGTCCCGTCCTGTCGCTCCGCTTGGTTCTAGTAACAAGCAGACACATCCAAAGTTGTAGTACATACAAATATAGCCCATATGCTCTTAGCAATGCAGCATACTTTACCATACGGTTGGCCGAGCTGAGCTGTAGGTTTATAATGTGCCTCAATACACATAATTTTAAAAGCCCGTTGGCCAGATATGATGGGTGTTTCCTAACAATCCGCACGACTCAATTCCTTCAATCATATTAAGATTATATACATACATTCATATTCACAAACATAATAGGGTATTTTACTCTACGAATTTAATGTTCAATAATTTTTCAAAAAAAAACGACTTCCAAAAAACTATTCCATAAAAGACTTATATATGGTTTTCTCATGGATGCCATTGTCAGAACTGGACCAAATTGAAATGGGACCACACGGGAAGCACCAGTTTTCAAATAAAAAAAGAATCATCAAAATCGGTTCACCCAGTCGAAAGTTCTGAGGTAACAAACATAAAAAAACAAACAGTCGAATTGAAAACCTCCTCCTTTTTGAAGTCGGTTAAAAAGCATAATAGTAGATGATAGGCAACAGACAATCGGAAAATGTTGGTTTCAGTTCATAAGTTTAGAAATAAAATTTTATTATTCATTTCTCATGATTTATGTTATACAAACATGCGCAAGCCGCCATGACATTACGTCTTCAGGTTAGTCAAAAACGTAAGTAAGTTTATGATTTTTTTTGTTAATTTTCGAATATTTTATTCCTCCCGTGTATTTTACTTAAATATTACCATGGACAACGGTATTTGTAAAGGCAGACTTCCTGCCTTTACGAATATACCCAGAATAAGCTCTTTCCTGATGGGGTTTTTTTTGCCATAACTCCAGTTTTTGTTCTGCCAAATTCGTTGCCATCAGTACAGGATGCATTGACTGTTTCCATCACCAATCATAAGGACAGTAGTTCATTTTAAATTTGGCAAAATTGCAATAATTTACGCTTTTAATACCCACGTGACGTCATGACGTATGAGCAACATGGTGGTCTTGCGTTTTCAAGAATTTACGCGCGGAAATTTAACTTCTAAAATTTAGTAGGTAAATTTTTTGGTTGTTTACCCACCTGTAAAACGGTAAGGTTGCCTGAGGATCAAATTAAAAAAAACTTAAAAAAGGGTGTAATACCCTATTAGGCGAAATGTAAAACAAAATTAAACAAATATTTTTGCTATAGCTCTTTAGCTCTACAATTTTAGTACATAATTAAATAAAATGGACATACGTATTAGGAGTTACTGGTCGTTACCAGTTGCAACGAACCACATGCATAAAATGTATGCCAGTAGTTCCATTGACATTTAATATCAATTGGACACTGGTTCGTTGTAAATATGACCGATAGAAAATCTAATAAAATCATGTAAATTTAATAAAAAAGTACAAAGTTTAGGACTTTTAAACTTGTGCTGTATGGATATGGATTGCCGTGACATTTTGTCGTGGTCCGACTTTAATTCTCTAAACATAATTTTCGATTGACATGGCACAATTAATTTTAGTAGTAAACAGACCGGTGGTCTCCCTCACTTAATTTCTCTCCTTCTCCCTCCGTCCCTCTCTCTGTCACTCTTTCTTTCTTTGAGTCATTTTTCACCCCCTTCACTTATTTAGAGTAATGCTTGTGAATACGAATGTTTTATTGTGTTATGAATAATATGGTATAAAACGTGTGATTCTCGTCCAAATTGTTGTCGATTAACGATTTTTTTGCCTAGCATTTTTTTATACCAGATGCCATTCAATGCGTTACAGACTAACTTATACATAGTTTACGTATAATGGAAAATATTATTGTTTCTCGCATGTATGTTGTTGAAAACTTTACCAATACCACACCATAAATGGTTCAGAACTTTGTTAATATTTCAAGGTATCTGAACTGAGTAATATATTAAAAGGCACATTGTAAACCACCACACGCCTCAGTCAGCAAGATGGGTGTGGCGTCAATGTTCCTGAAAAAATACTTAAAAGTAAAGCCGTTTTCAGGCTCGAAGGAACAAAAACGCATGTACATATGATATCCAGAATGATTGTAGCCCGACCAGAAACCGCTCCGTTGCTTACCAAAAAACCACTGAAGTGACATTTTGACGAATTAAACTCACTGTTTCCGAGTGAACCTCTAACTCAAAAATTTCCTCATTAATTACCGAAATCCAGAATATATAAAACGCTTGCGCACTAAGACAAGCAGGATCCACAAAAGCCTCGAGCATGACCCTCGACGAGTTTCAGAAATAAGTAGAACGTTCTGGTTTAAGAGTTGCACTTAGAAGTAAATTAGTCTTAAACTTTTAAGTTGATACTTGATATTTTGACAGTTTATATGAATTAAGCGGTTCTTTGTCTGATCGGGCTAAACATGATTTTGATGTTATAAACGAATCAGCTATAAACAACAACGGTTAAGAATAGTCCATTACTGAAAATGGACCTCCCTCCCGACCTCCAGACCTCTCGCTTGAATCATTAAATATAACAAAACAAGTGGAAGTACAATGTGATAATAAATAAGTTGAATATAAAAGTCAAATGCATTCCAGCCAAAAGAATATTATTTATTGACCTGTTGATGTGTATTGAACGTCTAATCGTCGAAAGAGGTGTGGATTGCCATTTGCATTAAATTTATTAGGGTGTTATATGCATTTTAGATCAATCACCGTAAGATTTTGTGACAGGGCTGACAAAAAGTTCGGAGCTTAAGCACAGCACCAGAGCTAGTTAAGTGACTTTTGGTCCTCAACTCCTCGCGAGAAGAGGACCCCGAACAACTGAGTAAGAACCTTAGCTGTTTACTTGGGATTTTGAACTCTTTACGTTTGTAAGTATACCCGCGACACCCTTGGAAATATTTACCCGACGCGACGGTAAGGTAGTTGTTACCAAAGCTGCGAAGAAACACGATGTTATGGCCCTTCAATACAAACGAAGGATTGTCCGACCTGGCGCAGGGTGCACCCGTCCTCGCATTGCGCCATCTCTTTTTAGGAATGCGTGCTGTTAACGGATAAAATTCTGGGTGGCAGTGTACAGTAGAAAACAGCGAGGTACGAGCTTCTTCCAGAACATGACTAGTAATTGCTTGAAATTTATTATATTGGTTAGGTCTATTACCCGAATCCGACGTTGCTTCAAAAACTTATTTATGGTAGAAGAGGTCTACATACATATATTTTTAACCAAGCAGAGATTAAGACTTTCTATCACAGTACTTTCACTAGTTTATTTTATTTAGTGATTCAAAACGATCGGGAGGGAAATTACTTTGTGTATTGACAATCATAAAAAAAAACCTGTTTCTTTTGCAATACATTTCATTATTTTATAAATATTTTAAGGGGCGTGGCAATCATTGCTATTTCGCAAATGTTAGTGCATTCATTGCATAGTGTTATTGACGCCTTTTTTTCTTCTTTTATATTTATATTTCTTTCTTTCCTCTTTAATAGAAGAAGCTGGAAATCGAACCAGCGAAAACGTTTTAAAACGAGCCATCACTTCGGAGTACGATACGATATATTATACTGAAAACGAAATCTGTTTTTTTTTTCGATCGTCTTAATAGTTACCTTGAGGGCTTGCGGCGGAGCCTTCTGCTTGGCCGGGGGCTTCTTGGCGTCTTTCAGAACGTGGTTCGGGAAGGGCGAGAACGCGCACGGGAGAATGTTACGGATCCTGATACAGTACACAGAACATTCAACGAAATTAGTTGTGATTCCGACCAACTACCTACTACAAAACATTTTGTATTTGCGAGAAGATAAAAACATTTACGAAATTACGATTTTTTGCAGAACGCTTCGAACCTTACATTAAGTATTGTTTTTATTTTAAATTTGGAATCATATTTTAGGATACTAGTTAACAATTTGGAGAATCAATGTAGTAGATACAGTTGTCAAAAAGCACGAACGGAAAAGTTCTAAGTCTTTGTATTGTTTCCGAACGGTAAATTCTGTATAATACAGACAGATCTTTCGTGAATCGTAATTTTTATTGGCGGCAGACGGAAAACGCTATTAAGCCAGACAATCTCGGAAAAATACGTCACAACACAAAGAGTAGTTACTTGTGGAAAGGCAGCAGCACAGGCGTGAGGGTGGGCGCAAGCTTGACCATCTTGGCCTCGTCGGCCTCGATGAGCTGCGAGCTGTCGAAGTGCAGCTGCAGGGCGCTGTCGGTGCTGTGCGCCCGCGACACGTACAGCAACGCATTGTCAAAATGAGTTGGCTGAAAGATAATAATGGAACATTCATCCTATAAGTTTAAACTAACAACTAACTAACAACAAAGAAACGCACGACCTGGCAATTTTCTTTACTTAGGGTCAACATGTCGCTTTTTAAATCCGGAAACATGGCTATGAATATTTGAATCTTTACTAAATTCAAATATTTCAAGGTTCAGAAAAAGTCACGCTTAATCAAATGCTACTTCAATTTAATTTAAACCGCATCCTCTACGATCAACACAGTTTCATTGGAGGGCGTTGTACAACTAACGCCGGTGTTACCTTGTCACATTATATTTTTTAGCATGGGAAGAAACTAAGGATGCTGTCGGAACTTTAGCGACCTCTCAAAAGCATTTGACTGTGTAAATCATAAAACATTGCTACGAAAACTTGAGCATTTTGGACTTTGTAAACAAGCCCTCTGTTTGCTAAAATCCTATCTAAATGATAGAACACAGCAGGTTCAGATAAATGGTTTCAATTCATTAGGATTAATATTGAAAATGGGCGATCCGCAGGGATCGATATTGGGCCCGTTTATCTTTTTCGTTTATATTAATGATAGTAGTAATAGTAGGTAGGTAGACACCCAAAATAGTATAATGTGCTAATGACACATCCTTAATTTTTAATGTACTATTAATCTTAGTCAAGTCATGACATGGTTTTACAAATGTTGATTAGAAAAAATAGTTTTTGACTGACCTCATGTCGTAGCACATAATGTCCGGGCACCAATCCCTGCAGCTCGCTGAGCGTGGTGTGCAGCACGTTGAGGACCTGGCGGCAGTGCTCGGCGTGGTCGGCGCACAGCTGGCCCGCCTCCACCACGTCCAGCGTCACCAGGTCTCCGTTGGACGCGTCCACGCGAGCTGACACACGAGACGGAGGAAGGTGGGTTGGTGGGTTTTGGCAGGAAACTCACTCGTGTCTTATTAAAGGTGTCTCGTCTCCGAGTCTCACACAGACTTTAAAAATGATAGTTTAGTAAAATAAAAGAAAAACACGCTTTAATGGCGATCCGAAATAAAAAGTAAATAAGCGGTCCACTATTCACCTCCTGGCTTCATCATCAGATCATCTTTACCGAGCCCAATCTGTTGCACTAGTCAAAACAAATAATATGAGCCCAAACTCGAGGGCCACTGTAGCCACTGAAGAGTTCATCTATCCTTGTCTTGGCTCCATCATCAGATACATACAAAGCTTCATTTCGATACGACAATCAGAAGTAGTTTACAAGAATAGGTAAGTGATCAAATGTATACCTTTCAAGACTGAAGCGTTTTTCCTCAATATGAGCGAGAGAACTAAACTTCTGATCCTATCGGGAGGCTGCTCGCTACCTCCCAGTTCCAGCTGGTACTCCGGGACCGGCTCCAGTAACAACTCCGAAAAATTAAGCTGTAGAAAATTTTTATTAATGATATTTCATTTATAATTTGGATAGTAATTTTAATCGTAGGGCCAGGCAAGTTTTGAGCCTAATCAAATATCCGAATGCGATGGTGGAACGGTCGTGAAGCTCCTTAAAATAATAATAATAGCTTGAGATACCTCACACGCGGTCGTCTGATCCCAAACTAGGCGGAGTCTGTACTTATGGTAACTAGACTGCTGACTACTTATATATTACTAAATACATACATATTATAGACAATTACACCCAGAAACAAAACAAATGAAGGATCATTTGTTGTTTCTGGGTGTAATTGTCTTCTTTCTACTATTAGTATCTATTCTAACGAAAAATTCAGGAGCAAAGCAGCAGGAACTCATCACACAATTTTTCGTTTGGGATGGGAATCGAACCCGTCGTGGGTTCGATTCTCTGCTTCACTAACCACTAAACCGACAGGTCTATCCTTGAATATAAAATGTGTTCGAGTTCCGTGATTACTGATTTGACTATTCCACTAGGGGTCGTGACTAGTCAGCTTAAAACTGAAATTTTTATTTAGTTTTAAATACAAAGACTGCAGACTCATCCTGGAGGAGAACCCCTGGCTACACCCGTTGATGGCGCGCGTAGCGGTTATGTCGTTGTCGGACCAAAAACCACACCCCGTTTGCAAACTTTCCAACATTAAAATTTAAATACTTGTCACATGCAAATTATTCAGATAAGAACATAACTATAAATTAAAAATTTTAAAAGCCCCCGACATAACATAATAAAAATAGTATGAACGGCCATCTTGGATTTGAAATATATAGTAGTATTAGTATAGTATTCTACTAGTCAAGCCTTTTCATTTGATACCTATATTGAGGGAGTTGTGAAAAAATATGTAATCCGCCATTTTGTGGCGGCGGCCATCTTGGACCGATTTTCATCAAATATATCTAAAAACACTCCCGACTAAATTCACCTTTTAAACAAAAAAAATAAAACAAATCAAAATCGGTTTATCCGTTTGGGAGCTATGATGCCACAGACAGACAGACAGACAGACAGACAGACAGACACACACACACACACACACACAGACACGTCAAACTTATAACACCCCGTCGTTTTTACCTCGGGGGTTAAAAAGAGTCGGAGGTGCGTTAGGATGGTCGAAAGTGTAATGTTCCATTATCGCTGTTATTTATGTTTTAGCCGTGACAAAGATATGTCCAAATACAATTGTGTCCCATATGTGTTCAGACGAATGTCGACTTTCTTTTAATGTTTAAAAGGTTGCAATTCAATAACACTCACCCGGGCTTTATGTGAACAATGAACGATGAGGTCGACACTTTCCTGCGTGTTCTTGTTTGTGATTTGCCATTTCTTGAACGAGCGCCGCGGAGGTATCTCGTACAATGTATCTAAACAAAATACAGAATCATAATTCCTGGGCTTTACATAATACATCTATACTAATATATAAAGCTGAAGAGTTTGTTTGTTTGCTTCGACGCTTAAAGAAATTCTTTCAGTGTTAGATAGCCCATTTATTGAGGAAGGCTATAGGCTTTATATCATCACGCTACAACCAATAGGACCGGAGCGGTGACCATACAAGCAGGTGAAACTGCGGGGACGGCTAGTATAATATATTAATAGATTATAGGTAAATGCGCGTGCGCGCGAGTGAGCAAGCGTGCATGGGTGCGTGCGTGTGCATGCGTGCGTTCGTGAGTGTGAGGTACATCTGAGTACTAGTCATCATTTATCAAAAGTTAAACCAACCTGAACAAGTGCAGTTGTAGACCCCAATAATATCATTGATGTCTTCCATCGATATATCGCCGCTGGCCATAGCTTTGTTTTTATGGGAAGGACTATCTGAGTTATCTTCTTGGAAATCTTGCGTCGACTTACTTTCTGCTGCCGTGTCAGTTTTGTCAGCTTTTATTAAAAAATGAATAAGTCTATTTAATAAGTAAATCATTGACAATTATCAAGTAACTGGATCTAAACCGAATAGACCGTGGTGAGGGGATTTTTTTTTTTTCAGTAGACAGGATTATCTAATCTAGGCATATATTTCGGAGATTACACCTGGGCCCGACTAACATTTCTACTTCAGCATGGCGGAACTCTCTGCTTCTCTGAACGTCTCTTATTTACCTAGAAGATTATACTGGGCTTCATGTAAGAAAAATGTAAAAAAAAGTTTAGAAATACTACACAGCCATAACGCCAGCAGATAATGTGAGGACAAATGATGCTTGGAAAAAACAAAAAAAGCCATCAATAATTAACGTGAGAAATAAAGAAGTAAACTTTAACTATTCGTGAATACTCAAACTCTACTCAAAAACTTATTTGTCGTTGCAATATTTCTTATCTCACAAATAAGTTTTTGTGTGTAGAGTATGAGACCTAACGATGTCTTCTAATTAAGACATGTTAATTTTGGCATTAACGATTCCACTCGTTCCTTAGATAGCTCTCATCTTCTTATTATTTCACAAGGTTGTGCAGCTACACGAGCAGTACACAGTTTCACTTTCTAATCGAACCCCGAGGTTGCCCGTACACGCAACGGTGCACGGTACTCGGGGCTTTCGGACCACCGTAATGGATCATATGTGGTTGCTGTACTTTGATTAAAAGACAGCTTGCACGAGTAATGAACAGGTTGAGGTGAAAACTATACAGAGTTACTGGTAATATGTCGGTACGGTTACTGGTAATTTATAAAAAAAGTGTGAAGCCGCGGAGGCACATCTAGTACGTAACAAAGTTGTTGGTACTTCCTAGGATTTTTTGATACTACAATAGTATTTCTATACACTACGACTTCTATCACCTACAATCTAAGCAGAAGAGTATTACATCCACATTTGGCCTAAATATCTTATTTGGACATGGGTCAAAAGAAATTAGGGTACAGATACAGCCTAATTCAAGCCAAATTTTCAGCACATACTTGCATTATCGCCATCAAAATCTTCCATAATGAACAACCCTAAAGGTTCATCATCACTGGACAACTCTGTTTCCTCTTGATCCATCTCTTTAGAAGGAGTGGCGCGCTTTCTCTTCTTGGGCTCTTTCTCTTTATTATTTTTAATTTTCTCTCTTGCTTTCTCTATTTCTGATGCCCTGGAAGTTTTGTGAACATGTAGTAATATGTATATTGCACGTCACCATAAAATAAATAAAGTGATGGTTTACTCCGAAACTAACGAAGAGCATGAAACTAATTGAAAGCCACATTGAATTTTTGAAAAAAATAATTTGCCAGCCGGGAATCGAACAACTATAATATGATAGTACCGTTCGCACCTAATTCATTAAAAGAAATACACTTAAGGCTTAACTAATATACCTACATAAAACAGGGAATATGCAGGAATCGTTTTTATTTCTTTAAAACATTTATATATATGTCATTGTTGTTAAAGTGCCATGTAATATTTTATTTAATAACATATGTCAGTTTATGTTATAAGCTGGCAACATTGTGGGAAAGAGACTACATTTAAAGTACTCTCCCTCTCCCTCTCTCAATACCTTGTAATAAAGTAAGTGATAAAAAGCTTAGATTTTGTGATTTTTATTGTTATAACATAATATTCCAAAATTACATTCCATAACCAGATTACATTACCAAAAAAATATAACACATTCAAAATATCAATTACTACTACAGTTGAAAACAAAATGTAAATTTCAGTGCGTTTCTTGTGATTTAAACGCCTCCATTTAAACACGCTTTTTCTGCGTCGTCAAGGACCACGATGTGTTTGATTGTTTGTTGATTTATGAAAAAATAGTTATAAAACCAATTTATTATTATTGAAATGAACGGAAAAGCTTATTTTAGGATAGTTTTGTTCCTATTTTTATAAAATACGTTTAGAACTGCACGTAACAAATGCCGCGAAATGCTTATGTAAGATGTAAGGAAAAAATAGTGCAACGGGAGTGATTTGACGTCACGTTTCCTTCCATCGAATAGAGATTTAAAACATAAATTTTTTAATGATTAAATTTCATGATTCATTATTAAATGCATTTCTTTGCCTGTTTTATGCTTAAGCTAATATAAATTTGAACCTAAAAATGTAAATGACCGAATAGCATTGCTGTGTTAACCTGTAATTTAGAAGCATGCAAGTTCAAAAAATTTAAATGAATTTAAGTGTGTGTATTTAGTTGGTAAGCCTATAAATATTTTAATATTTATGTTTTTTTTTAGGAACACACACATATAGGAATCTATATATCTATACTTGCCTGTTGGTCTAGTGGTTAGTGACCCTGACTGCTAAGCCAGAGGTCGTGGGTTCGATTCCCACCCAGGACAAATAATTGTGTGATGAGCACGATAATTTGTTTTGTGTCTGGGTGTAATTTATCTATAATATGTATGTATTTAGAAATAAATAAATAAAACTTTTATTTCATAAAAAGGAGCTGTAAGTACAATACATTAAGTAACTTATAATAATAACAGCAAACACTTAAATAATAACTACACTTAGCGGTTTAAGTACTGTCCTCTTAAATAGGCTACAGAATAGCCTGTAGTAAAGAGAAACAGTGCCACCTCCTCTGAGATTGAAAATACAGTGTTTGAAAATACAACATTATGTGAGATTATCACAATCATGTGAGTACTAACTATTCTTTAATTTTTATAATTTTTATTTCTATTCTTGTGTGTGTATGTGTGTGTGTGTGTGTGTGTGTGTGTGTGTGTGTGTGTGTGTGTGTGTGTGTGTGTGTGTGTGTGTATGTGTGTGTGTGTTCATGTGTTGTCTGATACATGTGTATGTTTATATTGTATTGTAGTTATTGTGTGATTATGGTAAAGAACGTAAAAATGATTCCGTTTCATCATAGGCTGTATTTTGAAGAAACTTTTGAACAACTTTTTTACATTCATAATATGATAGATTGTAAATAAACGTTGCAGAATTTATTTTATTATACAAATATGGGCCAAGGTAGAAGAAAAATCTTTTTGTGAAAGAATATTTAGTCCTAGGCAGGGAGCAAATTTTATCTCTACGACGGTGGTTAGCAAGCATAACGTATGGCGTATTACGATGTTGCAAGAGAATGGTTTGGAGTATAAAGTTTTGTCTTACATTAAGGACTTCACAATTTTTATAAAGTAACGTTGTTGAATATAAAATTGGTTTGAAAGTTGCAGTCTTTAGTATGGCTCTGTAATATATAAGTATGTTTATCAGTAGTCTGGTTACCATAGTACAGGCTGTCTAGTTTGGGATCAGACGGCCGTGTGTGAGATGTCTGAAGTTATTATTATATAATGATTCTTGTATGCTACTACATAACACTTACGGTATAAGCGCATGTTCAAGCAGGTGCCTGAGCGCTTTGAATGTTCGGTTGGTGGCCGGCTCCTTGTTTATCGCGAACTCGCTGTCCAACACCACCACGTTACACCTCTCACCTTCTGTTATTGGTACAAAGGAATACAATTTAGCGATTATTCTTAGAATAACTATAGGGAACAGATTACTTAATATGAATTACTATAATAGAGATTGATAAAGCCCATCTTTTTATTTAAAAGGCTACTAGTATTCTTGTCAACCCCTCCAGCTAAGTTAAATGCTTGTGTTAGGAGTGGGTTCACGCCGGTAGTGCACTTGGGGTTCGAACCCGCAACCACTCGATCGCAAGTCCGACGCCTTAGCCATTACGCTACCGCCGCTTCGGACTGTACATCATTTATATTTATCTCAATATATTATTGACTACCCTATGTACTTTTTTGGAACCCTGAAAACGTATATTTACAATTTCTTGATGATTGGTTGAGTGATTAAGGCGTTAAAGCGTAACAAACAAACTAATTAACATTTCTACCGCCCCACCCCGGCTTCGCACGGGTAGCAGAGATATCTTCAACAACCATCATCATATTTCAACCAATTTACACAAAATCTTAACAAATTATATACCTAAACCTTCCTCATGAATCGCTCTATCTATTAGTGAAAACCGCATGAAAATCCGATCAGTAGTTTTTGAGTTTACCGCGAACAGACAGACAAATAGACGTGGCGAGGGACGATGTTTTATAATACGTTGTAGTGATATAAAAATCTCGTATCACGGTGTTTGTGGTCGAACTCCTCCGAAACGGCTCGACTGATTTTAATGAAATATTTTTGTATATTTGGTAAGTATGAGAATAGATCGTAAAGTATTTTTCACCCCCCTGCCCCCATCCCCCATTATTTTATAGTTAAAAAAAAAAGGAGATGTAAATTGTAATTCTTTTTTGCTCCAATATAAGTTTATTTCCAGCTACCAGAATGTCATTTGTATTTTTTAGTGAATTCACCACTTTGCTAGAAATTCTATCCGATAGTGTACTCACCATGATTGAAAGCAGTACATACAGTCACTGGTATGGACCAGTGTCTGTTGAATTCCATTAGACATTGCAATGCATTTTCACTGGCGATAAATTTAGAGCCATTACCAGCTGCGTACTGAGCTAGTTCTCTGTGCAACTCTATGATTGGCAGTATTGACACACTGGTTTCAGCTGAAAATTAAACTTGTTGAATTAATTTATCCTCAGTGGAGAGTGCCACACATTGTACGTTATATTTATTGATCAAATATCTTCGCGCGATCGACGAGAACTCGGTGACGGTACTGATGTTTAAATTCTTTAAAGTCAAGTCAAAGTAGAATTTCTTATTTCATAGAATTCCGAAAAATTTGAAAACTTCTTTTGAAACATTTGAAAACTTCTTTTGAAAAATTTGAAAACTTCATCTATATTTTTTAGTTTTAAACTAAAAAATATAGATGTGCACAATGTCACCGCAACAATAGGTTGCTTTGTCGAAAGTAAAACAAATAATATGTAACAATAAATAATACCGTGTTACAAACAGGTAAGATCGCAATTTGCCGGCTGTATGGATACTGAAAACTAAACAAGATAAAATAAAAATAAGAAAACCTAAAAGACTTTTCAGAACTGATGCATGCATCTAGAAGTGGGAGGAGCCATTCTTCGGCACGTATGGACTTGCTCGACCGGAATGTTACTACGGCCTCAAAGAAAACCGGCAGTGAAGCAATGCTTGCATTCCGTCCGCCGTCTTTCCCTACTCCCACCTTAAAGGCCGGCAACGCACTTGTGATTCTTGAGTGCCCATAGGCGGCGGTAGTCATTTACCATACCGTCAGCTCGTTAGCCCCCTATACCATAAAAAAAAAATGTTTGAATAAGAAGATAGATAGATAGATAACACTTTATTTGTACACCAGTCTTACAGTAGCAGTATCACGCATACATTCGTCATACAGATAATGTACAAAAGGTCGCCTTATTGCAAAATGCAATCTCTTCCACGCAACCTTAGGATGGATCAATGTGTTTCGGAGAGACAGTTGTAGTTGGAGGTGCATTTCAAAATAAGAAGGTCAGACATATAGATATATATCTTATCTTAATCTAGGTTTAGTGAATAAAGACCTTATTTTGGAAGACAGTGTAAAAATGTAACATTGCTGTCAATGCTTTCACTTTTTATTCGCCACTGTCACTGTTACTAATGTAGCATTAACTTGTAAGCATCTAGATAAGTACTTAGACTTACTTGGCAATATGAATGGGTACGGGTGTTTGTGGCACGGCTCAGGAACTGTACATGGTCTAATGATGGAGGTGAGTTTCACTATTGGCTGTGGTAAGCTGACGTGAGGCAGATCTCTCACATTTACCTAGAAATTTTTGTCTATTATTTTATTCTGCTAATAATAGTTGTTGACTAGTTGACTATTAAGTCAAGTCAGTTTTTTTTAAGTCAAAATGGCTAATAAAATCGTCAAATATCATTTACTTTTAATATTCAACATGAAATAAAGTGATGACTCTATTTTTTTGTCTATGACAATTAATTTCATGAGGACTGCATAGTTCATTTTAACCATAGGAAAGTATCCTATCATTAAGGATCTCATTTATCTTATAATGACAAAAAAATAAAACAAATAGTTTAAATTAATATTCTGTTAAGAGCTACTACATACATTATTTATTTGCTTAACACCATTTCGGTGGTACATGCGATAACAGCAATGTAAAAAATTTAGAAAGCACCACCTATTGACAGTTTGTTGGAGTTATTGGTTCAAAAGAGATGCATTTGATTTTCAATTTGAATTTAAAGCTTACCTCAATTAAAGTATCCTTCAGTGTTGCCTCGTATTGATACGCCTTTGTGCATTCCAGTGGGATCTGTGCTGCCATATTAAACCATTGGGGGTAGCCACTTAGCCGTTGCGCTCTCACTTTGAACTCAGCTTCGTATATTGTTTCAACAGCTGGCTTTGGTCGCAATGCACGAACGCAGTGGTTGCTAACCCATAGAGATTTGGCCCATTCTATGTATTCTTTTTGTTCTTTCTCATATACTTCTTTAAGCACCTAAAATATCAGCAGTAAGGTTTTAGCGGACGATACATCAAGAACATAAAAGAAAAATACTAATGCATTTTAAAAAATAAATGTGAATGTAGTGCACAATAATTAAAAACCTATCAATTGTGGGACTGCACATCAGAATGAAAACACACACACATCTGTATATCGACGGTTGAAAGGTAATAGGGTATAAGCAACAAAAACTAAATTGTTCAGGAGAGCAGTTTAAAGTTATAAATTACTGAAAAATGGCCGTAACTTTTGTATTTATTGTCACATCGTGAAGATCAAAACAGCTCTAGAATAAAAAAAAATAGCATTAAAAAGAGAATAGAAGACTCAGCTACATTTACATACCTATTTTTACAGGGTTACAAGCGCCTTTTAGGTAAAAAAAGTCGATAACTCGGTTGGTTATACCAAATGACACTTGGAAAATGCGGTTTTTTGCTTGGGTATAAGTGACGAAAAAGTCATTGTAGAGCCATGGGAGTAAGCGCATTCGAAAGAGCAGAAAATTTTAAGTAGTATGACATTCATTACTCATTTTCACCCAAAATGTCGCTTATGTCCTATTACCTTTTAACCGTCGATATAATATGTATCTGAGTGTGACGGTTACGCGAGTTCAGTGCTTTTCCCCATGCCAAAAATGCCCAATGTGCCTAAAGTAGTTTCCACTTCAAAAAATTCTGCTATAAGACTATTTGGTAACTAATGACAAGATTGTGTGTGTTAAGTTCCAATTTACACATCTAATATGTCAATTTCAATTCTTTTATGGGCCTTTTTAGATAAAATAGGATAATGTACACTGTATTTATGACCTTTAATGTTTTATTAATAATAATAAATTTTAACATTAAAACAAGAATATTAAACTAAAATATAAAGACAACTATTATAAATTATTTGATTTTCGTGAAATTATACCAGTTCACTATAAAAGTAATCTAACACTAAAGGAAGAATTTTTCAATGAAAAATTAAAGATCATTAAAACTGTTAATAATAATGCCATGAAAATTCGAAGTATTACTAACTCTACATGAATGTTACTGAGATATACAAATTTGTATGGAAAACGCACACTGGAGTATATTATACCCCATCTTGTAAACCAGTTACCAACATGTTTAAAGGACAAAATTACACCTAAAAACATTAAATTAAGGTTAAAACAACACTTTCTACGGGTTAACCTCGTATGAAAACGAATATTTTAATTAACTATAAATTTGCAATTCAATACGAATCAGTCCATACGGGAGCAACTATATAGTGTCTATTAGCTATTGAAAAAACACACTATCAAACCGTGAGCCGTAGATCTGTGGGTGCTATACGGTCTATCTAAGTAGGTACTAGATATTGATAAGCATTGTTGTGACAACTTATTTGTATACCTACGCTTTCATTTGTGACTGTTAGTTTTCTGAGTTGTATATTACCTGTACCTATTATGAAATAAGTATATATTTGTTACTTAAGTACATACAATATTTATAATAAGCACCTAAATTTAGTTGGCGACACTGATGTACAGTAAAACAACACTAATGTACAGTAAATAAACTTTGTGTGATAAATTCCCTCAATATAGGCAGTTACCTCAAAATTTCTTCGGTCCATTGGTGTAGGCCTGTAGTATTTCATCTCCTCTAGTACATTTGGGTACATGGCACAGAGCACTCTTAAACCTCTATGGTGTTGTGCTTCTGTGAGCACTGATAACTTAGGATATTGGGCTACAGGACGCAGACCAGGTACAAATAATCTGGGCGTTCTTTTAGTCTGGAATAATTATATTATTTAAATGAGTCATAAGAGTGAGAGACATTTATGTTGTTTCTCCCTTCTTTTAGTTTTATTTATGGTTAATAAAATTTAGTAGTTTATTAATTTTTTAAATTCATTTTTAATTTCTTTTTTTGATGAGTTGTATAGTTTATATAAAACAAGACATAGTTCATCCACGAAAAATATGGACGGATGGTGGATACAGATTGCTTTCAACTAGTCTTCTTGGCAGTTATTGAGGGAGGCCTATGTTCCGCAGTAGACATCCTGTGGCTGAAATGACGATGAAGATAATAGTTAATATAATTTAAAGTTTATAACTAGTTATTACTTACATCTTTATTTTTAAATACTTCATCCCAGTCGATAACATTAGGCGGATGTTCTTCATCATCACTTGATACAAGGGGGTCAATGAACCGGTTCGTTATAATCTTCTCTGTGTTGCAGTGATCTAGTACAGATTCTTCTATAAAATATGCTCCCGATGTTGTTGATGTGCACCTGGAAAAACAAAATAAATGGTAATTAAAAACAGTTTATCATCTTTTCACCTGACTGCACCAATATATATTAATTGACAGCAGATTTTTTAGAAACTCCAATTTTTAATAAAATAAAGACTTTGAATGGTAACAATAAATAAAAAAGGTAGGTAGGTAAGAATTAAACAGAGATAAAAAGATTATTTGAACTGTCGTACCAATCAAACTGTCGTATATGTTCCATCATCTTGAGAATATCAACAATTCAACGTTTCTTTTTACTAATTGATTTTTATCATATCAATAAATATAATCGTAATTTACAAAACACAAAACATTACCGCATGTTTACTACTTTCAGCTGTCATATCAGTATCGATCGAGTATGACATGAGGAGTATTGACAAACAAGGCTGCCACCATGAAAAAATATTAAAATGCCAAAAATGTGCAAAAAAATAAGGCAAAATACTAAAAAAATATGCTACTTGCCTACTACCTAATTTTAAATTCTAGTACTAGAATTTAACCTTACCTAAAAACCGAACCTTTTCAACATACTTTATGTACTTATAATCATGAAATCAAAAACCGTATAAAAATCCGTACAATAGTTATTCAGTTTATCGCGAACAGACAGACAAATAGGCAGTCGCAGCGGAGGAATATATTTTATAATATGTAGTGGTTTTTATATTATTTGTAGTAATGTTATTATTTATGTTTATTTATTTAAAAAATAAGGTAAGCTTTATACTTGTGAAATATATAAAATAGTCGACTTAAATTTAATAATTAAATAACTATTTGTTGTAACGGATTATATTAATAAATAAAAAAACGGTGTTACAATTTGTTTTAAGTTTTAATATATAAATCAGTCATTTCGTGACATTCATAAATTATTTGCCAGCCAGTGAGTCCGGCGTAGAAGACGTGGATACCTACATTATGTCTCCTTTGATTATATTTGTGCATTTTGTTTTATATAGTCACTAGCGACCCGCCCCAGCTTCGCACGGGTGCAACGATGATATTAAATATACTGCAGAACGTCTTTATATACAACGTTCACAGTTTTTTTGTCATTAGACAATACAAACATGTTTTCTTCAGATGTTGCTCTTGAAAGAGCGACATATAATCTAAGCCTGCAACATTGAAAGTTTGAACCTGTGATTTATTAATGGTCATTGCAAAAGATATCTTTACCGGAAATTGTTCGGCCCTCTGGCCGCAACCGCATGTCCCTGCATTTTAAATCTGTAATATCTTCCAAAATATTCATTAAAATTAGATGCTGTTAATTGCCATTTTGATCTATATTAAATGCACAATGTATTTAAGGCACTTAATTGGATAATGATTAATGCTGTATTGCTTAAAATCGCTTCGTAAATAAGTCATTATTTCTCGTAAAAAGTAGGGGATAAAAAATAGTTAATTGTGGGTTATCCCTAAGAGATGGACATATACCATCGCGGACTTTTTTGTAGACCTTTTTCAGGTGTACAATACTGTGGTACATTATTTTGATCTATCTCGTAGGGTTCAGCCAGCGTTTGCAATGTAAACGCAAAAAAAAAAGTGTTTATTTACGACATCACATTAGAAACCTCTAAAGTTATCAGTGTTTCTCTACTATTTTGTGAATGTATTATACATATAAACCTTTCTCTTGAATCATTCTATCTATTAAAAAAAACCACATCAAATTCCGTTGCGTAGTTTTAAAAATCTAAGCATACATAGGGACAGACGGACAGCAGGAAGCGACTTTGTTTTATACTATGTAGTGATAGTGATAAATCAGCACTTCACAAAATCGTGCGACGAATGAATTCGGTTAAAAAGTCTATTTTCCAGTTGATTTTCAGTCTGTCTATTTTTTTTAATACTAAATAACGCAACACTATCTGCAACATGTTTTTAGAAATAAGGCAATTTTGTTTTTTAGTACGTAAAACATAATTATACCTAATTGTCGACGTATTTAAAAGAAAGTAAAGGGCAAGTGCAAGTTTTATTCGCGCACCAAGGGTTTGGTGTAAGCAAACAAACTTGTATGTAGATAGTGGGTACGTCCATATGCGGGAATCAATTCTTGAAGATTTTTGCCGGTTTTTCTTTGGAGTTTTTGCAGTTCTACAAATACTTCTCCATCCCCATACATCGATTTACGACAAACTAAACTTTCCAACCGTATAATATACCTTTTTTTATCGTGTTGCAAGACTCACGGGTCATCACCTCACCAGAGCTAACGCTGTACTTCAGCGTATGTCGGAATCAAAGCGACCAGAACCACACGGTGTTCCGTCACAAGTGGGTCTATTGCAGGTGCCTCTGGTATACCCTAAGAAGAAAGCCTTCGGGAACCCCTGCATACCTTGGCCGTCTGACAACAGGCAACCACACCGTGGTGTATGGAGAACCTTACCCCCCCTGCAAATCAGAGAGGCGCGCGCGGAACACGTCGCGAAACCGTCTCGGGCCTGATTCTTCAAGGACAACGGTCAGCCCAATCCGCTACCCCCAGGCCAGTGCTTATGAAAGTCGGCGATCATTCTGCGCTCTCCGGTGCCTGGTGCGACTTCTGCAGGATGGGGAGCGAGGAGTGCTTGTCCTCTCCCGTTCTCGTTCGCCGCCTCTTTGGCCAACATCACCCCCTTGCAAAACAAGACGGCGACATCCGACGCACTCTCACTTTGGACCATGGATAAAGACTTGACAGACAGACAGACAGATGGACAACAAAGTGATCCTATAAGGGTTAGCTTTTTCCTTTTGAGGAACGGAACCCTAAAAAGGCTAAAAATATGCCATGCTAAAACGATTTTTTTCATACTGCATCACGTTGTCGAATCATTTATGTTTTTTAGTTAATTACCATTTTTGTATCGATTAGGTAAATAAAAAATAAACGATTATCTTAGAGTTTATATATTTTTTTGGAACCTCACTTTTTATTTTATTCCATTCTGCACTGATACATCTTTATTGACACGAATTTATCCCTAATATTAATTTTATACAACTAAGTTCGTAAACAAGCACAAAACAGGTCAGGTTGTTTAAACACATGCAAAACAACTGTGTACTCACCTGCAGACATACGCCTGTAGTAGATTGAGTTTCACGTGGCCTTTCGATAGTGGAGGTAGATATTTCCTCAGTCAAACAAAATGGAAAAATTATAGCAGAAATTTGTTGAGTGCAATGATAAAAGCATCTCAGCTTTTTTGTATATAGCAACTTTATAGAATTTCCAACTTATGGCACTAGATGTCGCTACAATCCCTGAGTTTCTTTCATTTTGCCGTGGGTACAAAACCAGTTTTGTTGATTAAAAAATATCCCAAGATAACAAACAAACTAACTAACAAACAAGCGTAACTGATGCAGATAGAGAGAAGTTCTCTATCTTTCAAAGGATTACTTATCTTATTATTGGTATGACGTTGCGACAGGTGATTACTTTAAAAGTTTACTGCTGGCAGAAGTTATTAGTTTTTTTAAAGAGTTGGGTTGATCGAACAAGATTGAACTTGAAGCCGCGTCTGCCGCATCTTTTTCTTTTTTTTTCGTATGGAATCCCCCACGGGTCATCACCTCACCATGGCTACTCTTCAAGTGATATGTCGGAATCGAATCGACTAAAACCACACGGCGTTCCGTCACAAGTGAGTCTATCGCAAGGGACTCGGGTAAATACTAGGAAGGAGGTCCCCGAGAACCCTGGCAGACTTTGGCCGCCTCAAACAGATGGCAGCCACGGGTTTAGCGGCGCACGCGGATCACGTCGCGCCACCGTCTCTTGCCTGCTTCTGCTAGAGTAACGGGCAGCCTCACCCGTTACCCCTTAGTTTTAACATTTTGCAATAACCTCATTTATGTGCTTGCCCCATCGTAAACTTCGGTCCAACCACATACCTAGATATTGAACAGAGACTGATGGAACTAAATTTTTGAGATTCAATTTAAATATGGGGACTATTCTTCTACGGCCCCTGCTACAGACAATGTAATTGGATTTGATAGGTGATAATTCCAGACAAAGTTCCCCTAAAAACAACCCTATGACATTTTATCACTTTGCATATACATTTCACATTCTTTAATATCCCTGTCATAAATATACAAAACGTAATCTACTGCATACTGTGACCACATTACGTTTAAAGGCAATGTGTTAATCACATGGGTGTTAAGTTAAAAATTAAAGGAGACAGAGGGTCTCCCTGTGCTAAGCCTTTATTAGTTCATCTGGTAATTATAGATTCACTACTATTATCTAGTTTAATATTTAGTTGTCTTTCACTTAGAAACGACCAAATGTAAGTACATATTTTAGATCCTATATTAAGTTTGTCTAAGATATTAGTCGCGGCTTCTATTGACCCATTGTTATATGCATCTTGAATATCTATGAAGTATGCAAATATAGGCTTGCATGCCAAAGTAGGATTTTTTTATGAAACCTATTTGTATATACGCAACGAACCGAGTGATTGCATCTACACAGGAATGTGATTTCCTAAAAACCAAACGTATTAGGTGAAAATATACGTATCTTTTCCGCATACCGCTCCAGTCGCTTGTATAACATTAAATGGAATGTTTTACACAAACAAGAAATTAGGGATATGGGTCTAAGTTTATTGAAACCTCCCATATGAATCACTTCTATCATGCCTATAAACATTATATCCTGTAATAGTAATGCGAGTTTCACTGTTTATAACCATGTCTCACTTAAAATAGCTATATGTATTTAGGTCTTATACTCTGAGCGTTCCACTGCAAAACATTCAACATCTGTGTATTAGCCATTTATAAAACTAAAAAGTTTATCCATATACTCTCTTCCAGAAAACATATTTACTAAAAAAAAATACTAAACTCATCTCAAATTATTTTAAAAACCGAAACAATTTTATCTTGAATTTTATCTTGTGACATAAAAATATATTTCAATTTTAAAAACAATTTCATAAACTCGAAACTATACCTTAACTGCTCAATCTCATTTTCATAGTGTTTCATTATTTTTTCTCTTACATTAATAAATCTATGTTGAAAACCATGTACCGTAATGTACTAAATATGTTAGTAAAAGCTACAAGAGATCATTGAATATTCCGTATCCTATTCAGACAGTGAAAGTGGGTACGAAAATAATTTCTAGTTACTTGCGTATGTATTGTTTTTCTGCTGTTTTTGCTTTAGTGTACATCTCTGTTGTTTTTCTTAAATATGTACATAAATAATATGTAGATATACAGTAACAGAATGTGTCATTGAAACCAGGTTATGCTGAAGTGATGCTAATGCATTACCTATTTCAGCATAATCTTCAGTAAAACCTGGATGGTGCAATTTACACGTACGTATAAGTAGCCTGTTTTCATTTCCGCCGTTGTAAATTCTACACGTTAAGAACTTGAATGTTTCAATGGCCTCTATATTTATGTATTTATGTAGGAAAAAACCTAAGGTATCAAACAGGGACTATACTGATAATAATCTATATCTTGAATATATCAGTAATTAATCACTTCATTAGTAGATAAGGTTCAAAAATACCGTGAGAGTTTATTCATGATATTTTTTTAAATAACGCTATATGGAAAAAATCATATTAATATGTAAAAGCTGTACTTCAGAAGTGATTATGTAATCCGAATCATAACCTTATAAGGATAATTAAAAACTTTTTAACAAAAAAATAAACCAACGAAAAAGAACTGAAAAGTAAAAAATAAATAAAACAAAGTTTGAGTCGGCGCCAAATAATAAAATGATTAATTACCTACGGAGAGCCTTCTTCCATTTCTACGTACATATAGAGTTTAGATAATTAATCAGTTTGTTATTGGGCGCCTACTCAAAATTAGTTAACATAAAATTTTATAGTTTATGTAAATAAGCTCAATACTCAAGACTGAAACGGTTTATTTATTTTTTTCTTTTTAGTTATTTTTCGTCGGTTATTTTTTTATTAAAAAGGTTTTTTTATATTTCATGATTTTTTGTGGCTAGCTTCATCTTTTAATACTCTGACAATTATTTACTATTTTTTAATACAAAATACCTTAAAACTTAAGTGGTTTCTGTCACTAAAACTTTTTTATAACTAACTTCTAATTATTTGGGAAAGGTACGGTTTCCATCATCAGCTCAGTGATCAGTGATTAAGTTATGAAAAGTAAATAGATATATTAATCTATTACATATATATTCGTGCCATCAATTATATCGAGGGTTTCTTTCAATTTTATCAGGATCCCATCATCATTCCTTGACATGGGACCACCCTTGAGGTTTACCCTATCTACCTAACAAAAAAAGAATCATCAAAATCCGTTCACAAAACACGGAGTAAGGGCTGAACTTACATTAAAAAAATTTTTTTTTTCTTATGGCTCACGGTTCGTATCGCCACTAACAAGTAAAAAAATAATATATATCTATATACGGTCGACTTGAGAACCTTTTTTCGTCGGTTAATAAATAAGGCATTGGAAACACAAGTCATTATTAAAGGTCTACTGTGTAAAGGCTTGTTTCAGATATTTTTCGAAAAAAACGTATATCTACCGTCAAATATTGATCACAGATCGAATTGTAATAACGAGTATCTAGGTACGTTTTTGTGTTATCAGTTGCTAAATTACAGTGGGTCAGTGTCTTAACAAAGTATTTGCAATAAAACCCGTGATAAGTGCGTGAAACGCGAAGCCGATTCACTGTCCCCGTCGATGCATTGTGACAAACTGTTTCGGCAACAATTTCGCACTTCACCTTTAGCTTGCCTTCACCTTCATTGCATTCGGACCGTAGGAAGTGTTTGTTTCAGCTAACAGTATTGGGTCGTTGCACCGCGATGGCGGGGAAGCAAAACCGTCGTGTCGCGTAAAGCGCAGCCATTACCGCGCAGCCACACAGTACGCATGCGCGGATATTGCGAATCCGCGCCAAAACATCGCGTTCGAAATACTTGACGGATTTATTATTTTATGAACGTTTTTTGTTTAAGTAGTATAAATATTACAGTTAACAGTTTTATTTTATTATTTGTGTTGTGTTGTTGTTGGAAGAAGACGATTTTAATTCAAAATGAAATATAAGGTAAGTGTGTTTTTAGTAAAGGGACAAATCCCTATCCAAGTTCATTTAAAAAATTCAATTATTTATCACATGTACCCATAGAAGCAGGCATCTTAATTTCTATTATTCTATTAAATATTCACAAAATTAATTTTAAATATTTAATGAAAAACATTAAATGTAGGTAGATAGATAAAAAAATATTTCGTGGTTGTATAGAAAATAAAAAAAAAAATATTCGTCGACAATAATGAGCCATAACTTTCGTTGTTATATTAATTTAATAATGTATATTTTTTTACAAAGCCCAAGATTCCTTCGAAATTATTAGTATTGATTACCTACTATTTCTTTCATGTCCTGCTGTCTTAAGAAATATTAAAACAGTACACAAATGCTTTTAAAACAATGTTGCCAGTAGTTTTATTTAAGGTAAATAATTCTTATTTTCAAGTCAGTTTAATCCTCATTTTAAAATTAACCGGTTGTCTGATCATAAAATACTGAATCGTTTGCTATGACAGATCTACAGTAGAGTATGAAAGCATTGCGTTGATTTGTCAATATGTGGGTCAAAATATAAAAAGGATTTAAAGTTATGTAAAGCATAAAGATAAAAGTCGTGTGTCATTACTTCAACGTCTTTCATAATTTAGGGCTCTACTTTTTTGGAGCAGTGTTCATACCTTACTTCAAGTATTCAAATTAGCTGATTCTTCGTATCTATGAGATATATTGTATTATAAACAAATATTAAATTATACCGACTGATATTTTTTCGATTCCGAATTAATTAATTTTTAATGTAAAACAATTAGTTTTACAATAACAAGCGAGTTTATTGAAAGCTTTTGTATACCTTAGAATTAATTGCCTTTTACAAAATAATCGCATTGGATACAAATACGGTTCAATGCTAAGATTTATAGCGCATAATTCAACGGCGATTCTGAAACTGAAATTTACGAAACTATTATTGAAATAATTTAACTTCAAAATTTAGATAATTCTTTTTAGTACTTCTTAATCGTATCTATGCACTAAATATATAAATCAGGCTTGGTATTCAGGGAAAGCTGAAAAACAATAGTCGCGTTTTATTTACGTTTTAGAATCCGTTAATTTTCAAGTGACCTTCAAATAATCAAACATAATCAATGGAGTAAAACCGACTAGAACCGGAGTCATGTCGAGGTCGTACCCAATAGGGAAAGTCATTTAGGCTTTCCGTATTCTCCCAATGTGAAGATGACGAGTGTGGTTTAATCGTACCACACGACTTATCCCACGGGAGTACCGCCACCTTTGGCGATCCTGTCGTTATCATCATAACATATCATCTATCGGAATTCTATTATATCTAGTAGTCACTACTCCACTCCTAACGATCGTAGCGTGATGTTACATATCCTATATCTTCCCAAATTAGAAAATAAGCATTATTCAAATATGACTGACGGTTCCAAAGACTAGCGCGGTGTAACAATCAAACCAAAAGAAGTCTTCAGTTTTATGATACTGGCCTGTTAGTCTAGTGGTTAGTGACCGTGACTGCTGAGCCAGAGGTCGTGGGTTCGATTCCCACCCAGGACAAATAATTGTGTGATGAGCATGTACATTTGTTCTGGGTCTGGGTGTAATTTATCTAAAATATGTATGTATTTAGAAATTTAGAAGTATGTTTATCAGTAGTCTGGTTACCATAGTACAGGCTCTGCCTAGTTTGGGATCAGACGGCCCTGTGTGAGGTGTGTGAAGTTTTTATTTTTTTATTAATATTAGTAGGTATATGGATTATTATCTATCATCTAAATACTTTCTTAAGTAATTAGACATATAAGTACTTTCATACTATAAGATCGAAAATTCATTAGTAACATTGTGCTAACATCTCGAGTTAGGCTAGTTTCTTCTTCTTCTTCCTGCCTATTTCCCAACTTATATGGGATCGGATCTCCTTATGCGTCTGCACCAGGATGGTCTTTCCTGGGTTGTCGTTGATGGTGTATTCTGCTCTTTTTTCAGTTCGAGTTAGACTATTGTTCTGATTTTTTTGATGTTCTGGAGTAGGTTTACGTCCTTATTTTTCGAATGATGCCAAAGGCCGTAGGTACCGGCCGTGGCCTACTTGGCATGCAATGAGTGGTTTAAAAAATATAACATGGAGGTGTAACATGCATAGGGATGTTGGTATATTTAGAGTATGTTTTATGCCATCTTAGTGGAAAACTGATAAAGTTAATTATGCTAAAGTAATAAAATTATATCCTTGCATTGATAACACAATCAGATATAATAATGGTAGAATGAAAACAACAACTGACAAAAAATAATTAAAATTACCCTAATATTTCTGAATGTTAGTCTAAGCTCAGTAATTTAAAATTTTCAAAAGAAACTTTTGAAAATTTTGTTATAAAAGAAAATACTTTTATATCATTTACTCTAGCCGTTAACCAGTGGGTTTCCTAGACTAGTGGAGCAGCTATTATTCCATCAAAAACAGCTGTACCCAGGGGCGTAACTATACCATCTGAGACTTATGGCTAGGTCATCGGATGGGGCCCTCCCTTAGGGGTAATAGAATAGATCAGTTTTCTTCCATTATAAGTTATTACCACACCAATCACGATACCATTGCCGATTGGTGTGCTGGCACCCTTAATATAATGAGACTTGTTATTTTTATAAATCACTAATTAAAGTGACAGATTTCAAGACATTAAAATTGTAAACAATTTCTTTCATTACAAGAAAACGCGTTTGTGTAGTGTTTATGTTCAATACGCGATAGTATACGTTTATTTAAGTTTTTGGGATCCGGGAAACATCTATCCTCCTCAGTCGTCAGCTCTTCCTCATCCACTTTACTCCAAGCTTTTGCACAGATCGTCCACCTGGCCGCAGGGTCCTACAGTACGTTTTCCTTGTCTCCACTCCAGAGCTCGTCTACCCACCAGCCAGCCCACTATCACTTCAGGATTTAACGAAGCCAAGGTCAGTGCTTTTGATTTAGAATGGCCTGCCGTAGCTCGGAGATTCTTCTACTGTGGTCAAGAGCATTCTGCTGCCTCCTACGGAGAGCCAAAATTAAGTAGAGATATGGTTACCAACGTATTCATTCATGACATCGTTAGTTTCGTACGTGTCAGTTATTGGTAACTGCTTAATATACGGTAGGCCGTTCAGCTGTTTATGTTTCTAATAATAATTGTAGTTTAGTTACATTTAAAAAAACACTTTAATGGCGAACGAAATAAAAAAGTGTGTGTGTGCAATTCACACACGGTAGAAGTGAAACTTCAGAAAATAATTAACCAACGAATTTTAATACACAAATGCACAAAAATGATACACGTGAATGATACACCACGTTGACTATGACGCATTTTCTGAAGGCACGTGCAGGTTAGGTTAGGTTAGGTGTTCACGGGCAATTTTCCGCAGCTCCACGACAAGGCGCGTATTTTGCTAAACCGAAGGTACGTGCAAAGACACGTGCTAACATACGAAGATTATAGAAAACACTATATACTTGTATTCTATCTCATTCTCTCGCGGATTAAATCCTATTTATGAATCTGTTTGTCTCTTTTTCTTCGTAGTACGCAGGCGCGGACACAATGTTTGTCTCTTTTTAGTGTGACTTTTTCGTTTATCGAATTTTCAAATCACAACGATTCTAAAGAAGTTTCACTTCAAAAAATAAAGAGTTCCACTATTACACCTTCTAGCTCCATATCAGATCAGCTCCAAGATGCCAAATTACAGCATTGTCATCCGAACTACATATACAAAAGTAGGTTAAAATTGGCTTCCAAGATTTGTTTACATAGTTACTAGTTAGTTATAAGTGATGCTAATAAAAGTATGTTAATAATTAGCAAGATTATTGAAATATATATATAATTGGTTGCAAAAAGGTCGATATTAGATCGTGATTCATTAAATTAAGCGTCATAGAAGAAAAAAGCTGTATCAATATTTTTTATTGAAAACACTAAAGCTAGCTAAGCTAAAGTTACTAAACAAAAAATAATAAAAAAAAACTAAAAAAAAAATACTGAACTGCTTTGTCTTCGCCTATTTTTTTTTAGTAACATTCTTGTTAACCCCTCCAGCTAAGTTAAGTGCTTGTGGTAGGAGTGGGTTCACGGGAGGATGGTGTTCCGCCCGTCACGGAGACGGAAGTGGGGGTGGCTGTTCTACGGATCCGTTCCAAGAACACCGCCCCCGGGCCAGACGGGATCCCTGCCGAGTGTTGGCCCTTGCCCTTGACCACATGTCCGACCGCCTCAGGGAAGTGTTCGACGCTAGCTTGGCGTCCGGGCGCTTCCCTGACTGCTGGAAGAGCGGGAAGCTTTTACTTTTAAGGAAGCCGGGACGGCCTACCGACTCGGTCGCGGCCTACAGGCCCATCGTGTTGCTGAACGAGGCGGGTAAACTGTTTGAGAGGGTCCTCTCTGCCCGCATTGTCCGGCACCTTGGCGAGGTCGGCCCTGATCTGTCGGACGCCCAATTCGGTTTTCGAGCGGGGCGTTCGACGGTCGGTGCTGTGTTGCGCCTGAGTGCCGTGACCGAAGAGGTAGTAAGCTGTGGCGGCGTGCTGTTGGCGGTGTCGTTGGACATCGCCAATGCGTTCAATAGTCTGCCATTCAGCTGCATCAGGGAAGCACTCCACTATCACATAGTGCCAGGGTACCTGAGGCGGTTAGTGGCAGATTATTTAGAGGAGCGTACCGTCATGTACGAGGACATGGATGGAGTTTTGAGTCGTTGGCCCATGTCGTGCGGTGTTCCGCAGGAGTCTGTCCTTGGACCACTCCTGTGGAACATGGGGTACGACTGGGCCTTTCGAGGCGACTTCCCCCCCAGGCTCGGCGTAATCTGTTACGCCGATGACACGTTGGTCACAGCCCGGGGGGTGAACTTTCAGGAGGCGGCGCGCCTGGCTACCAGGGGAGTCTCTCTGGTGGTCGGGCGCATCGAGGCGCTGGGTTTTCGGGTGGGGCCCTGGATAAGACGGGGGCCTTTTTATTTCATAGGCCCCGTCGTGGTCCACCCCCTGGCGCCTCTATAGAGGTCAACTCGGTCCTCGTACCGGTTCAGGCCCCCATAAAATATCTGGGCCTAAACCTCGACGGTAGGTGGCGCTTCGACGAGCACTTCCTGCAGCTTGCTCCAAAGCTGGTCGGCGCTGCGTCCGCCCTTGGGCGACTCTTACCCAATTTGGGCGAACCCAGCGTCGCTACGAGACGGCTGTACACGGGGTTTGTCCGGTCAATGGCACTGTACGGTGCACCGGTGTGGGCGGAGGCTCTAACCGCCCAGAATAGGGCGCGCCTCTGGCGCCCTCAGTGGGTTATGGCGGTTAGAGCCATACGCGGATACTGCACCGTGTCGACGGAGGCGGCGTGCGCGTTGGCCGGGACTCCCCCGTGGGATTTGGAGGCGGAAGTGCTCGCCAAAGTATATCGGCGAACGGCTGAGTTCCGGGCGGGAAGTGGCGACGCGAATGGCGTGAGGCCGATCGCCGAGCCACCATGGCTCGTTGGTCGTCCCGGCTGGAGGCTCCACGTGCTGGCTTTGCTGCCGTGGAGGCGCTCCAGCAGGTCATCATCGAGTGGACAGGGCGGCAGCACGGGACCCTTTCCTTTCCGACTGACGCAGGTTCTTTCCGGGCACGTCTGCTTCGGGAAGTACCTGCACTCGGTCGCTAGGAGGGAACTGAGTCCCGCCTGTCACCACTGCGACTGCAGTGAGGACTCGGCTCAGCACACGCTGGCGGTTTGCTCCTGGGCGACGCAGCGTCGGGCCCTCACTGCAGTCATCGGAGGGGATCTCTCGCTACCGGCCGCTCATGCCGCCCTGAGTGTGGCCGCGCGTGGACGGGACGAGTTTTCCCCTCCACCCGATGTAGTGGCCCCACGCGATTAGGCGGCGTCCGCGTGTGCCTGGACGTCGCCTAATTGAGAGGATTTTACCCGAAGGTGGTGGAGAGTTCCGGATGTCTTAATAAAAGCTGTTCCCGGATCCCTCCTACTTAAGGCGCAGTACGGCACACCGTGTGGTTTTAGTCGGTTCGTTTCCGACACACCGCCCCACTGAAAACCCCGGCGGGGTGACGGCCCAAGGGGGTTTCCATACGCACAAAAAAAAAAGTGTTCATGACGGTAGTGCACTGGGTGGAGTTTGAACCCGCAACCACTTGATCACAAGTCCGACGCCTTAGTCATTACGCTACCGCCGCTTATTTAAATATACATAGATACACGGCTAGATACATATTTTCTTTTTTAACCCCCGACACAAAAATAGTCGTCTTATAAGTTTAATGTGTCTGTTCGTCTTTTTATGCCATCGTAGCCCCCAAAGGAATGGACCGATTTAAGTGCGTTTTTTTTTTGTTTAAAAGGTGACTTGGTCGACAGTGTTCTTAGCTATATAATTCAAGAAAATCTATTTTCAGCCGTTCAAAGATCATCAGCTTTTTTCATTTCATTGACTGGGTTTTTTGAGTCGGGGTATTTTAAATTTATGATTATGTACATATACTTACGTATACTTAAATAATTAAATATATTATCACAACACAAGCATGTTATTATAATTATATTTGTATATAAATAAAAAAGATATGGTCACGGCTCATAAATTAGTTAATCTTTTAACTGGACCTTTGTTTTGTTCATCCATCAGTAGTATCCATTGACTCTGCTCCGCTGACCTGATCTATTTGTTTCCATTGTCCTAGGTTCAGAACCGTACACAAAAGCGTACTATCGTATACAAACAGTATATATGTTTTGTTGTGTTAAGTTAATACACACTTTTCCTAGTAATTGTTTGTGGTCGAACCTATGCGATATCCTAAGAAATAGGTTTATTTTTCTAAATATTCCTTTTAGAACACATTTTTACTTGTTGTTTTTTCGTCCACATTCACTAAACATTGGCCACACACCAATAGATAAACCTACGACCTGATCGAAGTAACAGCGAGCCGTGTTTCAGCAAGATTCTGCAACTAATCCACCAATCGTGAAGGAACGCTGACCTTGATCTTGGCAAACAGCCTCTGTTGCGTTGAGAACTACATAATTATGTATGTATATTTAAATCAACGAATTAAATACCTGAGTACAGCTTTATAGTTTTTTATAGTACTTGTGACACAAGATTCACGTTGCGTAAAACCGTTACCTTCGCTATTGAAAATCGCCATGATTATTCACGATGAGGATAATGCGTATAATTGTTGTTTTGAAACCGACCATTTATAACTAATTACATACATTGTACTAACATTTACAATTACAAAAAAGTATTAAGTTCACAGTTTGGAGCAGTTAAAACTCAAAATACAATCATACGTACTGCATAGGTTTCTTGATTGTGGTGATATTGAGATGCGGTGATTCGTGATTTACCCACAAACTCATCTTGAATTTCTAAGGGTAGTTAAAAGATTGTATTGATGAGTGGGCCTTATTTGGCAAAGACTTCTCTAGTTCTGCTCAGTTTCTCGCTAAAACAACAGTGACCTTTCAGGCTATTTTGTTCCTCTTTCTCTTTCCACTGAGAAAAAAACCAAGACAAACACGTGTTCGCTATTTATTTATTTGGTTAACTCGCAGCATATATATGTAACATTTATGGTAAAATCTAGGTAATAAGGTTCTGATATACATGCCAATTACGAGCTAACACAGCGTTCACAGTTTAGACAACATATTAATCTTGTTTTATATATATCTATCTACCTTGGAAGATAGTAGACACAGTAGTGATACAGATTTAAATCCTGGCGAATTCGGCTTGTAAAGTAAGTAGATAACATATGTAAAAATCACCTAAATAGCCTAATAGCGAGTAGGGTACCCCGTCAGCCGATTAGGGTTACAAAAAGCGGCACGCTCATAGCTAGCAACACACCTTCATATGACAAAATTGGTTATTTATTGGTTACCACGACTGGGCAAAACCTGAGAAAGTTTAAATGCAAACAAAGAAACATAGATTTTGGTTACTGTCAATACACGACTCGTAACACACAGTGAACGGTAACATTAACATTTCATATTTAAAATGACTCACGAAGTTAAAAGTATTGTGAATTTTGCATATTGCGTGATTACCTCCTTGTACAATGACGTGCATTAATCACAAAATTACCTGGTAAACCTTACCTTTGACAAGTACACATACCTATTTGCAATGTTTTGTACACGATTACTCTCTTTATGTAAACAAAGAGAGTGGCGACTCTCTCCGACCGGTTAGCAGTTGACACTGATAGCGGAGTTCTGAGAGACGAACAACTGACCTCTTCAAGGCAGCGCTCAAAGAGGTTTTAGTTCGTTCTGCATTCTTTGGTATCCGAAAGAACAATCGATCAGGCTATTGCCCACCACGGCTGGAGATAGGCCTCTCACAATATACGCCAAAGAAATCCATCATCCAAAATCCATTTGCTGGCTTGGCTTTGTACCTTACGATTATCATTTTGCGAGATTTGCGGGAACACAATGCAACTGTCTGTCCAAAAGAACGGCGTTTCTTCCTCAAACGTGAATGTTTTGCACATTCGTTTTTTAATAAAAATAATAATCCTGGCATTAAATAATCAACAGATCAATAAATTGTGTAAAAGATTTGCTAACACGAAAACAATCACGTGATCAGTGGTCCTCAAGCCTGCTAATAGACAAACAGAGGACATTTTTTAAGATGTAAGTAAGAGTTATTTCATCGTAATTTTTTTCACACGAATTCATCGTCATAAATGCTAAGACAATACACGAATATGTTTTGTTAAAGTTAATGAGCAGACACTGCCATTGTCACTCACAATATTTATCATTGAAATTTAAATATGATCGGAATATTGTATACAGGAAGTACCAAAGTTACTTAAGTTAAATTAATACCTAATTATATTGCTAATCAAGGGTTAAATGCTACAATCCCACACCCTTGGTTTGTAAACCTCAAGAACGGTATCATATCGGACCAAGAATAATCCTTCGAAATGTATCCATCTGGCAGTAAAATTCGATTACTTAATTGCCAATCATCCAAGAGTGCCAATTACAACATGTAGCATTTTCAGTTCTTTTCAGTGAATGTACCTGTAGTCACTCTTAGCAAGCACTTATTAACTCTATAAAAATCAAGAAGGTAGATGTTATCAATCTCTTTCTGTTGAAATTTGTCGGTTGTTTACTAGAACCAATACTTTAAGTTAAACTTTGTTTGTTAAACAAAACCGAAGGTGAATGGTAGATACTTTCTTAATTTAAGACCAATCGGATGGAAAGATGTACGACTAAAAAGCAATCGTTCCTCGTTTATATAGTTCAGCATCATCTTACTAACTTCCTTAATTCTGGTGCAATTTGTTCTATTCTCATCTATTTGCAAAACAAATGACAGGTATAATCACTATCGTATTATATAATTCTGCAGGTATCAATTGTTTGTCTAACTATTAGCTAACAGGCTAATACAGATATTCATGAATTTGACTGGCCTGTTGGTCTTTGTGACCCTGAGTAAACCAGAGATCGTGGGTTCGATTCCCACCCAGGAAAAGTAATTATGTGATGAGCATGATCATTTCTTCTGTGTCTGGGTGTAATTTATCTATAATATATGTATGTATTGTGTATGTATGTATTTGTATTGTATGTCTACGTATTTAGAAATATAAGTATGTTTATCAGCAGTCTGGTTACCATAATAGGCTACAGACTCTGTCTAGTGTGGGATCAGATGGCCATGTGTGAAATATGTTCAGTTATTATTATGAATTATTATTTTAGTTTATTGTTTACAGTTAATTGGACAACTGTATCTCAATAAATCTTCAGCAATGCATGCTTCAACTAAAATAATCCCACCAATCCCACTAATATTATAAATGTGAAAGTTTGGATGGATGGATGTTTGTTACTCTTTCACGCAAAAACCACTGAACCGATTGCCTATAGGTCTCTTTATTTCCTCTGCACTCCTCCACTTTCTATCGATTCTCAAGGTATCTTCACCATAATCATCATCATATTCCTGCCCTTTTCCCAATTTTCCTTTGGGTCAGCGCAATGTACAACCTTCGCCAACCTTCCTTGGGAATGTAGTCGTTTTATGAGGGGAAAGAAGGAAGAAGGTAAATTTGTATGAAGAAGAATGGGTAGAGAGAGCAACCTAGGGTAAGGGATATCGCAAGTCTCTGATGGGGAACGGGACTAAGACTGCAGTAGCTCACAAAGGCCGGGGTCGCGTACCCGAATGTCCTGTATCTCCTGTGACTGGAGTGGCCATTAGGACAGGAACACCAGCTGCCCTACCTCATCAAAGTATCTTCATATCTAAAGTGATTTGTCCTGTCGATCGTAAGTGTCGTCGGTGACGTATACCGAACCTCATTCAAACCTCACTCTACGTTGACGTATAGGCGTATAGCACATAAGTATTTCACCGTTTTTTGTCCTTTAAATCTGTCCCGTTTTAAATCTCGACCGATTTATTCTACCGTTAGATATAACCATGTACAATGTATTAAACAATGACACTCAGTGTCTATTTACAAGTCATCGTTCATTTTTGACAAGATCGGCCATTCACCGCGCGACTTTTAACAATGGGTGTTGATTACAGTTACTTAAGTACCTACATACTATTGTACGTTATCGTTTTTTATTTCATATGAATGCTAATCTTTAATTTTGGTTACATCAATAAAGGTCACAAGCGTAAACGGTACTTAAATAGTGGCAGATGGAAATTTATTTTTTGTGCATTACAATTAATTATTTTTTTACAGTTCGGGGCGTCATAGTGGAAACATAATATTTTTACATTAGCTTTTAAAATAAGTGCGAAATATTAATTATATTATTTCTTGTAATTATAATCGTGTTACAAAAAAATTAAGTTATATTTGAGTGTGCCATAGTGTGTAAAATTAATAAAGAGTTTTTTTAACTATGCATAAAGATAAAAAAAATTATGAACTTCGAATATGAAATAACTATCTCTCAAATTGGACCAAACGTGCAGTGTTATTAAAATTGGTTAATTACTTAGTTTAGGAGTTTATCGCGAACAAAAACGTGACACGAAATATATATATCCGACTTCTCTATGTATATTGACGATTTGAAGTACAATTAACAAAAAAGAAGGGAAAATTGAGTCAATTCTGGTGCTATCACAGAAATCTCGTTTTTAAATAAATATTACTTGTTATACACAACACAAGAGTTCAAGTTTAGTGACAGTTCAAGTTTCCGTCTTCCGATTGCACTAGGTGAAATTCGAAACTACTAAGTACATTTTTGTTGTACCTACTTAGTATATAAGAAATACTACAGACTGCTATTTCTATTTTGAGTGCTTGAACAGTAATTCGGCAAATTTAAATCGCCAACCGGAAAGTCATATGTTAATCAAAGTGCTATCATAATTGTAAAAAAAATTGCTACCATAATGTTTTTTTTTATGTAAATTTTTATATTGTTTGCAATAGTTCTAGTTTATTGTGGTAATTCTAGTCATTCTTCACTAATACAGGTTGCAGGCTATTCTGTGCACTTACCCTAAACTTTATTATATTATAGATTTAACATTTTAACTTAAACTAATCTCAAGTCTGAAAATTGTGCAAATCTTAAATCTAAATTTTACAATAAATTCATTTTCATTATTATTCTTTCTCTTTTTTGCAAGTCTTGCAGATAAGACTAAAATAACATTAACTTTTGACTTCTTAGATAAGGGCTTGGATTTTTTGAAGGAATAAGTTTTATCAAGCTTCCCGTGTCCTTCGTCGCTTTTTACATGCTTAAATGAAGTATTCGTTCTACTACTACCCACATTTCAAACAACTCCTTTTTCCTTCTGCTTACAGAGTAATACCTGTTTTTTCACACTGATCTGAAAGTGTAGGTAGTAAAATAAAATATTAAATATTATTACGATTTATGTAAACTATAAAGTACCTACCTGCCTAATAGTGGTCAAGAACCTTCCTAGTTTCTCATCAATTTCCTTTTTTTTTAAATATATATGATGTGATGAGCCTGTCGCCACTTAAAGCAAATAAAAATAATAATATTATTTTTATACAAAAAACTGCCATTGCAACTAAAAATCACTATCGTACACATTACACATTTTTTAAAAATAAGCAACAGATGAAAATACGCGACAAAAAAATAGAAGAATTCATAAAGTTCAGCAGGTATACAAAGTGAAAAAAAAAATAACGAATACAAACTTGACACAATATCGCAAGCAACTTCCGAGCAATATATTACAAAAGTTTTCTCAAGATTCGGAAGTCACTTGAGGTAATGTAGCAACAGCACTAAAGAACATGTAACACAATAAAATAGTTATGTAACAGAATCGTTTGACACGTAATGTAAATCTCAATAGGTATCCGAATAGTCAGGGAGAGGTTTCGTGAGGCGTGGCAAATATTATAGGGCTGCTACTTTATATGGGATGTTACATAATACCTCTTGGAATTACAGCCTGACATCACCTCTGTTTATCTTCACTGAAAAATCATAATATTAAATTCCGTCAGCTTGTCTTTCCTCTTGTGCTTTGAAGATTTGTCATGGTTTATTTTTCATTCAATTTCATATTCAATATTGTTTTTAATAAATACGGTTATAGGGATTTAGATGGAATGTGTGTGAGTTAGTATTTTTAGGACTATTTTGTGTTAGCTATGTAAGCTGTCCATAATATGATTTTCTATTATCCTACTAATATTATAAACGTGTAAGTTTGTGAGGATGTATGGATCTTTGTAACTCTTGAACACAAACACTACTGAACCGATTGCGATGAAGCTGGAAACCTGGATTAACACATTAGGCCACTTTTTATTCCGATATTCCCACGGCATCGGGACTTACGCGGGTGAAACCGCGCGTCGCAGCTAGTTAAGTATATGTGTAGGGTAAAAACGAGAATTAAAGATCTCGAAACACTATTTGTATTTTATGCTGTTTAGAATTTTAAATTTGAGTTCAAAAGGAGTTTCTTGTTCCTCAAGAGAAATTCGATTCCGCTAAAAGCTCGTTAACCCTAAAAGCTTATGTCCTTGTGTAACGGATGCACAGACGAGTAAGCGATTGCGCAGTAACAATGTAAACAGCACGTTTCCTAGATAGCACGCGTACTGAGGTCTTGTTACACACGACTTTAAACTGCAACTGTATTAATGGGCTTAAATCTACAATCACATTATACTACCAGTCATTAAAATATCCTTACTTTTAGCAAATCACGTTATTTTGACTTGCAAATGTCAAACACACACAGGAATAGATTTTTTTTTTAATTGTAAAGTAGTGATAATAATCTTTCTATTCTTATCCTGTGTGTTCTCTTTGTTGTAATTACTCATCGTACCTATACCTAAAAAATATCAACAGTCAACTAATGACAATGTGTATTGCAAATGTAGCGACTATTTAGTAAGCGAGGAAGTAAACCGATAATGAACACGATAAGTGCGGGTAGTGACAATTTACCTATAATTTTCTTATTAATGATGCTCCATTATAATACCAATAAACGTAAGTTAGCCGCTTGAAGATTTTAACAAAAATTGGTGTTTACAAACAATATGCACTTCTTAGCACAAATGTGATTCTAATTTAGACAAGAAATCTTTGTAACCGAATATTAAACTGTTAAAAAAAAATTATAAGAAAATAGACTTATCATCTAAACTCCCAAACCAATGTAATTAATTCATTTTAGTTCTCGACAAACAAATATTTACAAAAATCTTATTAACAAAAAATAATAACATTTTACGTTGCGGCTACTTACATTCTTGTGGGAGTTTAGTTATTACAACTTATTATTTTTTGTTTTATTTTGACAACGAACTAAAAATGCATATTTGATAGTTAACCTGACAATATTGTCAGTATTCGATGCACCTAACTACATTACCATTATCCAACAGATTCTATGCTGCTTGATATACTTATCTATCAGTCCTCAATAATAATCCTCATAGCGTCACATAATAACGCGTACTCGTCCACCGGCGCATACGCAGTTACTGTTTATTTATTTACCTTAGTATCTTATACGCATCAAATAAACAATGACCAATAACACTATTATAATAGATATTTATACTTACATATATAACACGTGTAGGGTCACTTAGCATTATGTTGTGTACAAGTCCTATTTAAACCTATCCTTAAATATATTATGACGTCAGTAATTACCGCTATAGAATAATTAAGCCTTTACCAGAAGCCCTTGACACTGTAAGTGCATTTACACGGCGCGGATCAAAGTAATAATTAAAAAAAAAACAATTCCAACATTTGCGGCAAAATGTTATTGAATTTTTCATATACACACATTGTTTAGCACGGTTTAGGTTGAACGTATTTAGGGCACGCTACAATTGTGGCGGTAAGACCCATCATGGAGGATTGGCTGGAGAGGTGACATGGCAGCCTCTCCTACCGGTTGACGCAGGTACTCACCGGACACGGCTGCTTTGGTAAGTACCTGTGTCGTATAGGCCGGGAGCCATCGCCTGTGTGCCACCACTGCGGAGGCTGTCGCGAGGACACTGCACTCCACACTTTGGTGGAGTGCTCAGCATGGACGCAGCTGCGAAACGATCTCGTGACAGCTATTGGGGTGGGAAGCCTCTCGCTAGAGACCATGGTTCTGTTCATGGTCCAAAGTGAGAGTGCGTGGGATTCCGCCGCCTTGTTTTGCGAGGAGGTGATGTTGGCTAAAGAGGCGGCGGAACGGCAACGTCAGAGGACAAGTACTCTCCCATCCCGCAGAAGACGCACCAGGCGCCGGAGAGCGCAAAATGATCTCCGGCCCCCATGAGCGCTGGCCTGGGGTTAACGGGTCGGGCTGACCGTTACCCTTGCAGAAGCAGGCCCGAGACGGTGGCGCGACCATGATGTGGTCGCCTGCTGAAGGCGGCCAAGGTCTGCAGGGGTTCCCGGAGGACTCCTTCCTAGGGTAAACCCGGGTTCCCCTGCAATAGACCCACTTGTGACGGAACACCGTGTGGTTTTAGTCGGTTTGATTCCGACATACCACTTTACCGTTAGCTCCGGTGAGGTGATGACCCGTGGGGGTTTCCAAACGATAAAAAAAAAAAACAAGGTTGAACGTATTTGTTTCCTTTTTCAAAACAAAACAATTGTAAAAAATAAGTATTAAGTTTATTAATTTTAACATAAACAAAATAATCTGTCTATTGTACATAGTGTCCAATTGTTCAAGCAATAACAAAATGCAGGTAAAGTCAACAGCAAAGTGTCTTATCGCACGTTTTACCATTTCCCATGTCATTAGCATCGATAATTAATGACTAAGTAGAAGGCGATGAGTACCGACAATAATTTATGTACAATGTATGTTTTATTCATTTAGTATCATTTAATTACAAACGATTATGCGGACAGATAATCTCGCTTGTGACTAGAAAGATGATTTACAGAAATTACAGATAATTAAGTTTGAAAGAAGCAAACGGTCTGCCGGTCCGGTTCCGGCGGTCTAATAAAGTGCAACTCAGGAATTTTTTATTTTTTTATTTTGGTGGACTTCGTCTGAATCGAGCGCCGGTCAAAAAATTGTCTTTAAAAAGAGCCGAATTTAATTTTTTCATTCAACAAAATTAAATATTTTCACTTGGAAGTGTTATCATAGAAGCATGGTACGTGCAGAGTTGAGGCTCAGATAAGATAATAGTTACTAGGTGAGTGGAAATACAAATTTACTTGTAAAATAAGGTGTAGTCAACTCAATGGAACTCAATAGGACGTTCTCACTTTTGAAATCGGTTAAAACCTTCGAAGCGCAATAAAACTAGAAATCTACCTAAAGTGAACTCAAAATAAAGACAATCACACTTTTTGATCACCCATTACGTCACACATGTGGCCTCCAAGCGCAACTTTCCCTCTCAAGATAAGGCCTGTGCCTTATAGTTCTATTATGAACCTATTACGTCAGTTTCCGCTTGTGATGTCTATGTTAATTCTATTTCCGGATTTGACTACAGGACTTCCGCTCACCTGTGTTAGTTTACCTAGTTTAATATGTGCATGGAATAACCTTTTATTCATTGCCACACATGGATTATTTCGTATTCATCTGTTTCTGATTAATTGTTACGAGTAAAAGAGAGATGAAATGAGATTTGATTTGATTTTTATCTTCATATGTACTAAGGCTAACACCCTGCTCACCTCATTTTTATCAGTGTTTGTACACATCAACTAAGAATGTCATACATTTTACACAGTTATTTGATAGCCTGGCGAAAAATTGGGCAATTTGTAAATAAGGCCTTCTTTGCTCACAGGAGCGTATCTTTGCTTGCGCGACTGAAATTCTGCGGTCCCGTGAAAGCGGCATTGAGGGTCTGTCTGCGACATCTTAAGCTTTTTAACGCAGGGGTTACATACGGCAGCAAACGACGTGGTACACTACTCTTAAAATTTGTTTGTAGTTTCGTTATTTAGGAGGGTTTAAGTTGGTTGTAAAAAGTCATTATTAGCATTTTCACTTTTTAAGATTTAATGAAGCACGCTTTTCATAGAAAATCACTTTTAATTTTTGATGGTCTATAGATTGGCCTGTTGGCCTAGTGGTTAGTAACCCTGACTGCTATGCAATAGGTCGTGGGTTCGATTCCCACCCGAGTCTGGGTGTTCTTTGTGTCCGTTGTTTGTATGTTTGTAAAGACCCCGCGACACAGGAGTGATTCCTAATGCGGGAGTTGTCTTATTAAAATAAAAGAGAGTTTTTAGAATTTACTATTAATTTCCAAAATTAAAAATAGACTATTTTCTGAATGTCATTCGTCCCTGCGGTGACTATTTAGTTACACCTGCATTAAGTAAGTCTTTCTATATGTAAAATGTGGTTAGTCAGTTCATTAGTCTACTTCACTTAATTGATATAAATTAGGTAAATGATGATAAAATTATACATCAGGTCAAAATATAATGTTATGTTTATGTAATGTCAAATTGAATATGAATTGTAAATTGCAACTGATGTGAATGAATGAATGTGTTGGTTATTATAGAAACAGATATTAATTCTAATCAGGTAAATAATATTTACCGAAAATATTTGAAATAAAGAGGTATGTAGTTCAATGTTCGAGAGTATAGTTATCTAGTTTGATTCCACTTCGCGCTACAAATACACGTCTAGTTCAGTAAAATAATTTGAATTAATTCGCATACAATTAATGCGACCTTACAATTGGCAACTCGCATTAAAACTGCACCAATAATACGTCATTGATAGACGATCATTATAAGGGGCGCTTAGTTATAAACTTAGTTATAACTTATAATATATGTATCCTACTAATATTATAAACGTGAAAGTTTGTGAGGATGTATGAATGTTTGTTGCTTTTTCACTCAAAAACTACCGAACCGATTGCGATGAAACTTGGGATGTAGATAGCTGGAAACCTGGATTAACACATAGGCTTTTTATCCCGATATTCCCACGGCATCGGGACTTACGCGGTTGAATCCGCGGGGCGCAGCTAGTATAATAATAAATGCGAATGTGAGTTTATTTATTTGTTACGTTTTCATGTCTTAATTTCTTAACCAAGCATCATGAAATTTTGAATGCCTTTTGTAAAGGGCACAGGAAATGACGTAGGGTACTTTCAATTGGAAAAAAAGTACTCTTTCTGAGGGATAGAAAAATAACGTTGAAGCGAGCAAAGTCGCTGGCAAAAGCTTGTAAAAAATATAATCAAAATAAACATTTCTGAAGTGTATAAATAGTTAAACCAAACATGAATTTTAGAACGTCCTGCCTGAAATTATGAACTGAGTATGAGGATATCATAAAAGGAATATCTACTAGAGATGAAACATGATGAAATAAGTTTTAAGTTAATATGTTTATAGATATATACAGGTTGCTAAAGAAATGTGTGGTTAAACTTTAGGGTAATGTTCCTAAAGTTTGACCACACATTGTGTGTAACCGACAAATAGTTGAACAAAATTTTTTTTCAGAAAATTTCAATGATTTTATTTTTATATGCATCAATTTTCTGAAAATCCTGGACATTCCATTAACATCCTTGCTATCAAATACCCATAGTATCATTCGTGCCAGCCCTCTCTCTTATAAACATTAGCTTCATCGTTTAACTTTCAAGTTCAATTTCTGTTTTTTAAATAAGAATTCTCCTAAAATCGTTAGCGCTTTACGTTATTTACGAGGTCTACTACACGACACTAAAATAGGACCACATCTTTCCGTAACATACTGTAAAATATGTGGATAGATAACGCTATTTAATATAATTTTGTAACTGTCTTAAGTAAGTTAAGTATTACTCTATGATAGTGAGCAGAAGACCATAGAAGTTGTTTGTAGAGGGAACAAGTGTTTTTGTGTGACTCTGTGTGTGATAATAATTATTTATTAAATCGACGATTTCGAATAATTGATGATCAATTTTATAAAATAAATATATTGAATTTGAATTTGGTAATCAAAATGCTAATTATTGATTTGATGATTTTAAGCTATAAAACAAAGCATCCTGACACAGTAAATCATAAAACTAAACAATTAAGTAAAATAACTTATCCAAATCAAACAAAACAAGAAATCTTGATGGTGAGACTAATTACTTGTTGTTTTTACCTTTGCTAACATCACTAAATCAACTGCAAAACGTGTCGTAACCTTTGCAAAATACATCATTCGACTTAGCCGGTGTTACAGAGTAACTGCTACTGAAGGAGTCGTCGCAATACATTTTTTTAAATTCCCATAGAATCGACTTTCTAGCTCTTTTAGCTTAAAAAACCCTCAGTATGTATATTTTCGATTACTTAGATTGACTTGAGTTGAAAAAAAATTAAAAATGTCTTATTCAGTTTAGAACGTGGCCGTCATCTGTGTTGTTTCAGGGTTTTTTTTTTGCTCAGTTTCATCTTTATCTATTTTTAAGGCCGCAGCGTGGCATTATTTCCGATATAGAGAGGACAGATATTGACAAATTTTGGCTAAATATCCGGAGTCCGGATATCCGGGTATCCCGCCTCGAGCTTGGTCGAAATAGATATTAGCGATGAAACTGATAGCAGTTTCCTCGCTAATATCTGCCTTCCTAAACGTAATGGAAGACCTTACACGTTGTTCAAATGTAGGTGAAGCCAGTTTGGTTACATTCACTATTAAACACAACTAAGTATATAAAATTGTACCAGGAGTGCATAGTATATGCAAGTATGCCAAGGAGGTCGAATCATCTTCAGTTCTACTTTATACATGTGTATAATAACGCTAGTGTTACCTTCCCTAGCCCTGTCTTTGTTTAAGAGCATGGCGATTTAATGTATTTAGACAGTGAACAAGCAGCCTTATCCGACAGATCTCTGAAGCATTAAAAACTCAAACAAAAATCCTTGTAAAATTATGGCTAACTGGACAATATACGCCTACTTGTGACGCTACCAAAGGATATTATAAAAAATAAACTAACTTATAATTGCCTAAGCCAGTGAAGCGAGCCGATAGAAATATTAAGCACCTATCAACGTTTTCAACATTATTACCGATTTGAATTGATTTCTTTTGGAAAACTATGTCTACGTATATAATTGCGCGGTTTCTAAAGTTTCAACGGTTGGCCCAATCTGACAATATTGTTGATTTGGCGCGAAAAATGTGAAAATTTCGGTTGCCTCAATTGTGGCGTGGCGTTGTGGTGTAGCAACGTTGAAGGTCATTATCGAGCTGAGAACTTGATGGTTTTCCGAAATAATTACTTACCATCTAATGGTGCAATTTATTTGGCACGACTTCAGCCGTATTTAACTCGATCACAAAAAATGTCACAATTATTTTTTTTTATTTCATACTGTTGTGTAAAGATCCGATAGATACAAATTTTAACGCTGCTTTTACCAAAGCTCCATACAAGCACCCAACATAAGGCATCATCTACCATTTCCCTTTCATACCTACGATTTCTTTGACTTGCAGGGTATAATTCTGGAATCACACAGCGTCCACAACTTGTATTTGAAATTGCGACTAATCTAATAAGAGCTGCAATCGATTTCTTGTATCTAAGCAATCTCCACGGCCATTACTATGTCGCATCTCCAAGGGTTATTGGTAGAAGGATTATTGGTACTGATTTCAAGCAATAGGTACCGTATTTAAACTGAAAAATAAAGTCTTACTTCATTCTTCATTACTTCGTCGTGAGTTCTCTCACTAATCGTATATTAAAAAAAACTAAAAAGTCTGAGAGATAATGATAAAAAAGAGTCGTACATATTTATCAATTTTTATTACCTCTACCGGTTTTGCAATAAAGGTCGTTGACCGCTTGCTAATTATAATGTTGACATTCTCGCTAATGCATATACACTTAAAATAAATATTATGTAACAAATACATTCTAGACTCCGTTTTGTGTAGCTTTTTCTACTACTGAAATTGTAAGTAAGCAAGACCATATTTTTAAGTGGAGCCATTGCCTAACGAGGTTTTATTACTAATATTATAAATGCGAAAGTAACTCTGTGTGTCTGTCTGTTATGCTATTACACCTTAACTCCTCAAATCAATGATGCTATGATCGTCATTTAACATTTAAAGAAAGAAATAAACAAAAAATAATTAAAAATAAATTATAATATTAATAAATTAAATTAAAAGTTATATAAACAGTAATGTTGTCATTTAACCCTATTGCTACGAATCCTACCATTATTAAAGTGAGTTTGTTTGTATATTTGTTTGTAACACTTTCACTCCTTAACTACTCAACCGATCATCTTGTAATATATATACGTTTTTAGGAGTAAGTCTTATCGGAAGTCATTGTACTTTTCTAGAGGGATACTCGAGTTACAAGAGTACATTAGGTAGCGATTAACTAACGAGTAAAACCGCGGGAAAAAAGCTAGTCGAGAATAATTTATTGGTTTCAACTTCAAAATGACAATGAATATATTTTATTTTAGTAGAAGTTTCTCCCTTTGTCCAGCTCTGACAGTTATTCTCGACCCTAGAAGATTTTTCGTCGTGTCTATCCTGTACAGCGACCTTTATGTGTCGTTATTGCCAACGCGACGTCCAAAGGATTTTAATAGACTTTCAATAATTTTTCTTTTTAATAATTTGATTAGTTTGAGTACGAGTACATGTGAGGACTCAACCAAATTTAAATTTACCCTTTGAAGTAATTCAATCCACGTGATACATTACTAGTAACGAAGGGCAATCTCCGATATTCTTGTCGATTGCATTTTAGTAAAAAACTAGCGAACGAATATTAAACTATACACATAAACCTTCCTCTTAAATAATTCTATCTATTGATGAAAACCGCATTAAAATCCGGTGAGTAGTTTAAAAGATCTTAGCGTACAGACGGCGGGAAGCGACCTCGTTTTATACTATGTAAAGATATAGCTAATTGTATAAGTTGCGAATGATATTGTAAGCCCTTAATACCCAAAATCTGTGTATAGTTTATCACACAATACTTTACTTTTTAAACTCAAATGTGTGATGAAGATTATAAAATGCAAAAAAAAAATTACATCACATTTTTTTTTCGAAACGAGCTAATGTTTGAATGATTTATGCGAATTTAAATGCCATATAATTCACGTATTCAGTTATAACTACCTTCCTAACAATCAAAGCGGAAATGTTTTTTTTTCAACACTTTTTAAATTACATGATAAAATATATAACTTTTAACCACTGAGTTATTATTACTAACATATATCTCGATGCTTTTAACATTATCACATTTCATTGTAGTATATTACGTATTGCATTAATGTTAATTTTAAATAATAATTCAAAAAATAATCTAATTACAATTAATTGAATATTTCACAAAATGTTAATATTGATTTACATAATTTATTCCATCAAATTTTAATAAATATAAATAGTTAAATATGTAATTTAATTGGCAAGAAATAAAAGGCTTTTTATTTTATTTTTATTTATTAATTTATTATTACATTACAATTAAAGGTTAGTAAACCAATGAAAGGGAAAGTCTTTAGATAAGAATTGCTTGCACTCTCCCACGCAGAGAAACCTTGCAATATTGTCTACAGTTCTCATGCCGTTTTGCAACGTATGACAAAATTCACTTTTTCAATGCTTTTTGTCAATTAAATACTCATTGTTTTTCGTCGTGATTTTTTTTTAGGATGGCTATCACGACTAAAGATCTGTGTTTAAGGAACTGAATGAGATAAGAAATACACGGAATTATTATTGATGGAACAAGGCCAAGTTCAAAAAATAAACTCGTAGCTGCGAATTCCTAGGCGAGGGTTATAGGAGGCTGCTTAGAAACACTCATAACAGCTTAGAATAGAATAATCTTTATTGTGCACCAACGTCATTATGACGTAAAATAAATACCTGTGTATTTAGTGGAGTCATTACATAAGTCACACCATAGTCTAGTCAACAAGTGCTTTTTTGTTCAACTTTTTCAGAAATCTCGCAACAAGGTGTCATTCGATTCGGAATAGCATGTAGATGATTTTAAAAAAATAAACTTCCCTCGTGAAAATTGCAAAACTTTTAAATAATTTACTGAAACCCCAACCCCTAATTGAGATTTTTTAAATTTAAAAAAAAAAGGAAGAAATTTCTTATAAGTCCTAACTCCCGGAACTGTGAAAATACAGCAGTAAACGAATACCCTGGCTGGCTTGCGCAAGTCACACTCACTTGGGACTTTATGGCAATAAAAAATATTAAAACATATTAAATATGAAAATAAAGAAATGGAAAAATTCAAACACTTACTGGATGGAGAATGAACAATAATCTGCTGGAAAAAATTTTGATTGTGATTTTTCAATTAGTTACGCAATCGTTAATTAAAAATTTTACTGGTTGAAACTGAACATTGCAAGTGTGATAATTGTTAAACTATAAACCTGAGTTATTTTTCTTTTTTTGGAGCTATTCTTGAAAGGCTTCAAAAATAAATCTCCGTTGAAAAAATAAAATGATTTTCAATTTTTTATTAACAAATTATTCAAAAATCTTGCTATTCCGAATCGAATGACACGTTATTCATATTTTTCGAGACTGCTGAAAAAAGTTGAACAAAAAAGCACTTGTTGACTAGACTAGCAGTTGTGACTTGTGTGACGTGTGGGTTTACCCCTTCCTCAATCATTAGCATTACAAAGCAGGAAAGCCTGTGTACCTTCTACAGAATAGTCCATTTAGCTGATCAATTGTTGTAATTTACTGATATGAACTTAAGTTAAACTCATGTATTAATAATAATAACACTTAAAATCTTAAGGTACTCAAACCTCTAGATGTGTTATGTTAAACTGATAAATAAAAAAATGATAATTTTGTGTCGACAGCAGCCTTTAACTCGATAATAGACAGAAGTTTGCATTCATTTAAGTTTTGATAAACATCATCCGTATGGGTGGGTTTTCCATCCTGTTTTTATCCTCTCAGTAGAATTAATGCTCACTTTTCTGTCTGTCAATCTGTCAGTAAGACTTAATTATTATATAATTTTATAATAAGTATTCATTAGCTGACTTTAAGAGATATTACGGTATTATGTTTAGGATCGCACACGTTGGCCTCCGAAGACTTGTTTAGTTTTTGCTATTACTATTGTTAATTATACTTCATTATAATGCTGTCTGTACCTACACAAATAAATCATAAATTATATTACTATAAAAGAAGACAAGTACCTGATTTCGTAAATGTGTCTATGGGTTAACGATGAACATTAAACGTTTCATTTCGATACATAATAAAAAAAAATGCTGATATACAGTAGGCATTATTAGTCTTGACAATACCTCATAACTGTCATTTGTAAAGCAATGAACCTTTGAAAACTACCGATAATTAAGTCCTAATACTACATTACTTTCAATGAAAAGTTTCCAGTTCGACGTGATAAATTGATTTAAAAAAAGAAGAAAAAGCAAATACAATGTTAAACTAAATAAAAATCAATAAACTTTAAGATTAAAAAGTAATTTCTTTTTTTAAACTAATCTCTAAAAGGCTATTTTTAACTTTAGAATAGACTATCATAATTCAATGCGTATATAAAGTTTCGTATATATATTACAGCTAAAAGCCTAAGTACGGTTACACCTAGTTCTAGCCGGCTAAACCTAGGTGCGATCGATAGCAGTTGGCTGGTATTTCCTGTTTAATTATGGCTAATACCAGGTAGCTCGTTGTATTCGGGTAAAACTAGGTCTAGCCTTCTTTCTACTGGCTACAACTAGATAGATATTGCCACTACCTAGTGGTTGTTGGTTGCCCTCGTCTGGAGTCAATCCTTTGTGCAAAATCTTGCATCTTTGAATAAGGTTTTAATTCAGCTGGCAAGATTTGACCCAAACTAACAAACATTTCCAGTTCGTAAATAAAAAATAATGATGACTGGCACGATGCACGAGAAATTGTAGTATGACATAATGTATTTGTAACTTTTAAGACGGTGACAGACATTTGCCAAAGTGTGAATAAAGTTCATAGGCGTCAATATAATAAAGTACTTAAATATGTAGATATTTTATATGGTGCAAGAAGTGTATGTATTTTATATGTCAATAGATATTTAACACATTATATAACGATGTCCTATTATTTTAACAAGAGTAGAATAGAATTTGTACAGTAGAATTCGGTGTTATTTATAATATGTATGTATTTAGAAATATAAAAGTATGAATATCAACAGTCTGGTTACCATAGTACAGGCTCTGCCTAGTTTGGGATCAGACGGCCGTGTGTGAGATGTGTGGAGTTATTATTATTATTATATGACATTGACATTGAGAATATATAGGTACAACATTAGGGGTGGGAGTGACAACAACAGGCGATATTTACTAATAAATTTTGATTACCGTGCAGTTTTAGTAAGAGCTCAATTATTAATATATATATATATTATATTATTAATTATAAATATTAAAGTGAAATACAACTTTTAACTGTCTCGAATTTTAGGTAACAAAAGCCATTAGAGCTAGGTTTGCTTTAAAACAACTCTGATAATAAGACACTTTTTTAAGAAGACATTAACGAAAATTATTTAATAAATACACATATAGAGGGTAATTTGCAATTCACGCATATTTTTATCCCGAACAATGATGAGAGCGGTAATTCTTAGTACAACTTATTATATGTATGTCAGTTGCCAGGCTAATAAAATTGTAGAGCACTGAATGACATTAGACTGTACTTGCGATGGTTCAATGTATAGTTGTACTGGCTATTCGTGTTCAAAGGGATTATCTAACTTCCTATGCAGTTCATATACAGTTACGGATTTATTTGTGTATGTTACATGCTCTTATACTTACAGATTTGTGTGCTATATTTCACCAAGCATTTGACAAATAATACTAGAATGATTTGATTGTATTCAGTTTGACACTATCAAATCGTTCTAATATCTGTCATCAATGTCATAATACGCAGTTTTTTGTCATTTCCTGTAACAAAACTGAATCATATTATGCATTTTGTTTCATATATAACTTTTTTGCCCTCATATCGTCTCGTTGCTTACTGTGATCCCTGATAGTGATCCTATTTGAAATCTAAAGTGTTGGTTGTGTAGGGATAAATATATAAATTTAAATGAAATGAAATAAATTTCGCCAGCTTTATCAATAAAAGCCTGATCTCTTAACCCTTGCCACATCTTAGCCAAAAATATTTGCAAACCAATCTTAACGGTCAGTTGGCTGTGATGATCTGGACTCATTGAAGCGGTTGTTGTTTACAAATGGTTTTCGCAACTGGGTCTGTACAGCGACGCTGGGCTCGTATGGTTCATTGCACACACGTAACCTCGTTCGGAGATGAACAATAGTTTGTAGCTAGATTCTAGGTTGAATTACATGATTTACGTTATCAAACAGTGCAATGGCTGGGGCTACTTAATTGATTGTACAACAATTATACGGTAATGTGTGAACGGTACAGATTAATTTAAGGATCACTTAAGGGTTCCAATACAGATTTTAATGTAATTCTTAAAAATGTACCTAATTTGTGGAAAAATGAATACTGTCATTACTGATAAAATTTTAACCAACGTAAATTTTCGTAATAATAAAACTATCTTTCTTAAACAGTTTTTTTTTAGTATCAGAAAGTCAAATTCTCATATCTTGGTAATGCGTATCTAATCAATCTTTTCAAACAAAGGGTCCGCACTGGCGGACACATAAGGTTTAAAAAAAACGAGTGAGGTGGGACATTGAGAGAGAGAGAGGTTGGGACGAAGTTCCTTTTGTTATACAGATATTTTGATGGTTTTAATAAATAGTATCAAAATATAGTAAATTTTGTAAAAACTCGAAATTAAAATTGGGTTATCTGTGAAAGTTGCCCTAACTAATATACGAATAATTAGTATACAACATATTGCAGTAGTGTCGCAGAATCCACAGATGGTGTTAAAAAAAAATAACTCAAGTCGCGGTCACCATCTTTCGTTGCGCTAACACTTTTTGCCGGCTAGTCGGTCCGGCCGGCGAGCGTCTGAAGTGTAACATGCGATAAGAAAATACAATATAATGTTAAATATAGCTTTCGCCTATATCTAGAAGGTTAACAACAGATTTCTGTTCAGCATCTCCTCCTCACAGAAGACTGCAGCTTACGAAAACTATAGGTGCGCTAACTTAGTGATGTGATTCTCCATAAAACGTCCATGTCCAACGTTTCAGGTTAAATCTGTATCGCTTGAAAGCAGTTCCACAGAATGATTAATAGTACTAGGTGTTAATTAGCCAATGTTTTGCAGTTACTTGCACAACTATTTATTTGGTTAGAGTTGCTTAATTTTTAACCAAACATTTATTTTTTTAACAGGTTTAAATAAGTTGTTTATTATAATAACATATATAGTAATTAGTATAATTACTGAATAATATGCCAATGTGACCCTAAGTTATTAAATTAAATTTGTTTTTTATTGTTTAAACAATTGTACAACCTTCATACATCTCTACCTATTCAGAATAACAGAGAGGTGTTCAAAGATGGTGGTGCGGCAGGCGGGTTCGCTCTCTGCCAAGTGAATAGAGTTAATTGAAATAAGGACTTGTCGGTTGTTGGTAGCTAAATAAAATTGTCTTGTATACGGTGGTATATGCTAATAAAATATGGTATATGCTCTCCCGGCAAAAGTTCTATTATCGGAGGCGTTCAATCCGACATAATTGCTTCGTAGTGTGCTCGGCAGGGCATTAATTATATGTGCCGTAAATGTGGCGCGTGCTGTTCATCATTCAATAATTTAATTGTTTAAAATGTTTATATTTTAAAACGTTTGAATGAATAAAATGATTGTTAAAGTAATATCGAATGTTATGTTATACAAAAACTTATGTGTAATACATAATATGAATACACAAATTTACAATCGGTATTCGAATTTCAGTATCATTTTACCTAGATGTTTAAAATCTCTGATATATAGATTGTCAAATTGTAATAGTATTAAACATATATAAATACGTACATACACTCTCGCCTGTATCCCGAAGAGCTAGGCAGAGACGTATTAAACACCCACATTTTAACAACTATGGTATGATCCCACAAACGCAATACGGGGCAAGCCTTTTGCTGTCAACCGGGCACTTTGGGAATTAGATATAGGAAAATTGGGAATGCATTGAAAGGAGAAGGTGAGAAGGGAAATGGAAAGGCAATGAAAGAAAAGGTATAATGCTTATATTGGATATGAATCGGATTGGGAAATGTAAACAATATCTCGAGCAGATCAGGTCGAACTGGCTATTGTCGGGACGTCTCTCTAACGCTAAACAATCCGAGTTATGACCAAGGTTCATAGACCTACTTCGTTTACCAAGTTATAGCGTGTGCATCCTAGAGCACGTTAGGCGGCACGGTACAACAAGAAGAAATTCATTAACCAATTACCTTTCTACTGATATACGATAGCGGAAACGTCCGATTGTAGCTACTTGATGACGACTGAAGACTTTTTATTGATAAGAAGCAAGGTAGAAGCAAGATCTGCCTGCAAGCAAGATGGCTGGTATCTTTTAACCATGGTCACATATACAAAACTTTACTTCAATTTTGTAAGTAAAATTTAGTTCTTAGAAATGCAATACTGGAAGATTTTAAACAATATAACAAAGTTAAGACACCTAACATACGGCCGCCTGATCCCAAACTAGGCAGACCCTGTACTATGGTAACCAGACTGCTGATAAACGTACTTTCATATTACTAAATACATACATATTATAAGTAAACTGTACCCAGACACAGCACAAATGATCGTACTCATCACAGAATTATTTGTCCTGGGTGACTCTGGCTTACAGTCAGGGTCACTAACCACTGGACCAACAATATTGTTATACAAAATCTAAAACAGCTCAATTCAGTATAGTATTATGGGGTGAGAAAGTGTTACAAAGAGCGTTGTTTGGTTCAATGCACAGTCTGCAACACTGGTCTGCTCTGCTTCCTTGTTTCACTCACCAACCCCCTTAATTATGCAGGCAAAGTCTGCAAAACTGCTTAGTTTCGCTCAGTAACTTCGCTGTAGCCTGAGGCAATTTCCAGGTACAAGTCATTTGATGAAGTCATTAATCACAAACTGATTCCTAATCTGAAACTGCTTTCCATATGCTTTCTTTTGATGATAAAACCGCACCGCAACTGCAGATTCGTTTACAATTCGACAATTTGGCATTGAGAAATTTTAAACTAACGAGAAAAAACTACGTGAAGTTGTAAACGGTTAGATGCATTTCATAATACTTCGCCATTTTATAATATCGAGAGAAGATTATTTATAAACTAACAATGTTCACAATCTTACGGTGACGTACACAAACATCTATACGGATACAATAAAGCTAGAGTTTGATTTTTTTGGTTGAACGCTCTAATCTCCGGAGGTAAAAATTTAGCATTTGATAGACCAATCCTCGAAGATAGTTTATTGCTTAACCCTTAGGCACGGAACAGTGACCATAAAAGCAGGTGAAATCATAGAGAATGACTACCGTATGTCTATAATACAAGAGGCCGCCGCAAGATACGCTAATAGAGACCCAGAGTTCCAACGATATTCCAGAGATATCAGCTTACTACATGTCAGTAGTGACTTGAGCTTTGTCACCTTAATCAATACACTACAAATAAATAAAATTGAAGTGTCTGTGTAATGTCAAAATAATAGTTTTTTTTAAGCTCATACAGTTATTTGCACGATACCTATGCCTAAAAATCAGTTTTTAAAACTTTGGTCTGTCTGTTTGTTCCGGCTAATCTCCGGAACGGATAGACCGATTTTCACAGGACTTTCACTGGCAGATAGCTGGTGTTATAAGGAGTAACTTAGGCTACTTTTATTTTGGAAAAATAATTAGGGTTCCGCGCTAAATATATAAAGTGTACACGCGAGCAAAGCCACGCGGGAACTGCTAGTCCTAACTAATATTATATTACGACACACATTGAGTAGTTTTCATCCAGAAAAAAAGAACTATACTAAAGCTAATAATCTATAAAGAAAAGAAAGTACAATCTTCCCGACTTACGACTAATACATGCGCAGGGATATGTGCACAATCCGAAGTGCATTGTTTGTTCGTCTCGCCATTACGTGATCTATCACAATGACGAGATGAGAGCTGTCCATTGTTTCGGCACAATAATTACTACCGATGCGACGACGTTACGATTATGTTGCTGTCATTATGTAATTATATACGTACGTAATACTAATAATAGTTGAGGTAATCTGTCCAACACTTGTGATTGTGATGAGGAAAATATTCGACTACTGCAAACTTTTTAAAACGTGCGTAAAATCAGTCATAGATGTTGACGTTAGATGAAGAAGAGACTGTAGCATACCGACCTCGTTGGTGTGTTGCGTTCGGCTTGCACTTCTTACTGGCTTCGGTGGACCTGTTGGTCTAGTGGTTAGTGATCCTGACTGCTGAGCGAGAAATCGTGGGTTCGATTCCCACCCAGGATAAATAATTGTGTGATGAGCACGATCATTTGTTCTGTGACTGGGTGTAGTTTATCTATAATATGTATGTATTCAGAAATATATAAGTATGTTTATCAGCAGTCTGGCTACCATAGTACAGGCTCTGCCTAGTTTGGGATCTGACGGCCCTGTGTGAGATGTCTCAAGTTATTATTATTCTTATTAAATGGGTTGCCAAATTGAATCTACTAACTTTTAAACTTTTTAAATTATATAAAAATATTTATACGAGAAGTAACGCGATCAATGGGTATTACATATCTTTAAATTGCCTGATGATTCGACGAGGGTGCACTGGCAGAGTCACAGGCTGGCTGGCACGCTGGAGCACGCCCTCCGTCGCGTCAGGCAATTCAAATGTAATTCCCCTATAAATAATTATAAGTTTAATGTACTCGTCATGTATTTAAAGATTGTAAAAAATGATAGGCAATGGCAAAATCAATTGAGAGAGTTGAAATTCGTCTGCAGCCCAATTTGGGCTTAGGAGTTTTAGATGAAGAATTGAAAGTGAATTGTTGTAAAAGTGTATTAATGACAGCCATCAGAATTTCACTTGCATACATTTCACACCACTTTCCCGGATAAACCCTCTTATAAGCGAAGTAGGCATTGCGTGCTTTCTATAAGCATTACAACACACATGATGTAGGTACACTATACATACTGTACACATCTACTCTTAATTACTTTTGTAATAAACGTCCTCTATGAGGGGAAAGATAGAGAGAACATATGTTTATTTTAGGCTGAGGAGGTCAGATTGGAGTAATAAAATTGTCAGGTTATGCTAGGTTAGACTATAAGACAATTTCTATAATATTAGAGTAATAAATGATTTTATTACTCTCAATATTATATATTGCCTAAACATGGAATTCACCTTCCATAAACACAACATTATCCTAATAGTTACGTTTAAAGAAATTATTGAGAAAAGTACATTTATAAATCGTCGTTATCTCAATTGTTACTAGAAATATACTAACTGCATATCTCTAAATATAAAATATAAACACATTAAATTGAAAACGATCCCTCTTGATTTTCATCTAATTTGAAACGTGGGTGGGTAAGAGCGTTTCTTGTCTTCATTCTGTAGTGACCTCCACTTTTTCGTGGTTATTGACCTACCTAACAACTAGGGTTGTCAAAAGTACTATAATGTCTATTGATTCGGATATGGTGATATAGATTACTACGTACTAACATGCATACTATCGAGTAAATGTAAAAAGGAAACATACTTTGTTTAAAAAACAAAAAGCTTAGCTTCTAATGTTGCAAAAGCAAGAAGTACAAAAACATAAAATACATAAATTATTAGCAAATAACCTTTTTTTATTCAATAAAATAATATATTTCCTTATTAATTTTCTATATTTTAACCCTTTTCTGAAAAAAATAACAAAACGGTGGTGCAAAATGTTGACAACCCTACTGCCAAAAAATTCAAATTACGTATAACAAAATATGAGGATTTGAATATCGTGTTTGATCGCTAACGATACACGCTCATAATTATCCTTTTGATAATAAAAAAGGTTTTTATTTTGATTCAGGTTAAAGACATCGATGCCGAGAGTCACCACTCCGGGAAGGCTTCAGACAGCAACTTAGAAGAAAAATTGTAAGTATACAACTATATACATATTAGCATTTTGAAATAGTTACAAACTAAATAACTGACTACATGTTAATACTTAATAGTTCAGATACTTAAAACTAGTTTAGTTTTAGTTGACTGGTGTAAAGATCATTACACCAATAGCTACTTTACAAAAAATCAAATAAAATCGGTTTACAAAAATTAAAATAGCATTGTAATATATAGGCTATGACTAAGTTGATACTAACTTAGCAAGAAATAGCCTCTAGCTATCAATAAATATAATTTTGAACTCTTAACCTTACAGCGTTGCGTCAATAAGTTAGTTGCGAACGACATTTATAAACTATATTTTCCTCTTCATAACTAATCCAACAACTCGATTAGATATTGGACCCAATTATGTGTGTGGCGTCATGTAAAACAATGTTCTTTTTTTTTCATTTTTGGTGACGGAAACTTCCACACACCAAATTTAAATATTATTTAAATAATCTTCCCAATTTAAATTCATGCATCCTGTGCTATTATCAATGGGGTAGTTACATCTAGTCAAAATAAGTTATTTAGCATATCTCAAGATATAACGCTACAATGGCCTCAGCAGTAGCCATATAGTGAAATGGCACTACGTTTATAGGAGACACTCTTCTTTAATATAATTTCCTACAATTGGTAGACATCAGAGTAAATCAAAGTGTAGTTTGTCTTACTTTATTGGACCCTAGCTTTTGCACGCGGCTTCGCCCATGTCGTTAATCCAAGTCACAGATAACATAATACTGTACCAGTATCATAAACTACTTGTGTGCCAAAATTCAACCAAATCCGCTCACCCGTTTTTCGTGAACGTGTAACAAACATTCATCCATCCATCCTCCCAACTTTCCCGTTTATAATATTAATATATATAGATTAGTAAGATTGTCTATCCCGGCAGTTTCATCAGCGTCAATTTTTTTTTATGCTTTAACTCCGCCTGTAGTACATCGTGTTATGTTTTGTAAACTTTATTCTTGGTCAATAAAGATTATTTTCTATTAAATCCCACTTGTTTATCCTAATGTATTTTCCTTGTTGTTGGAACCCCAAAATAATTAATTATTTTCGTTAGGAACTTTTCCCCACTTAAGAAAAATTGCAAACCTTTTAAAATCAATGTTCTTGGATTCTAAAAACTGCTTCCGTTCCTCTTCAAATATTAAAATGTTAGAATTTTAGTTTGGGATACTAAAATAAAATAAAAAGTTTATTCATAATGTCACGTGCATTATGTTATACTGCATTTAATGGCCTTTAGCACAATTAAATAGTAGTTATATCTGGTATTTGGAATACAATAGATTCTACTATTGTACTATAAATGCCAGAAATTTTCAACATCCTATTCAGCTGCTTAAAAAACTGTAAAAAATTACCAATGAATGGGCTATTATATGCAAAAACGATTTAACAAATCAGTTGCTCAATTAGTGAAATCAGAGAAAAACTTCGATTGAATAAAATTATTATAAATGTAGAATATAATTATTTTATAAGTGTTTTATGTTGCAAAAACAATATAAACGGTTAAAGTATACAAATATTGCAGTTTTAGTGCACCGTAAAATTGTCATTAGCTTCTAACAGTGGCTTACAAAATATTCTGAGAGTCTTGCAATAACTGATTAAGTCTTGTAATAATGCTCGTGACGTAATCAACTGAATAGTAGTAATATTACCAATGTTACCATATATACTGGGTTGCCTACATAAACAGAACACAAAATAAATAAAAAATACTGCGTTTGAAAGGTAAAATGCCTTTCAAATATGTATCTCGCAGTTACAATCAAAGCCCAAAAGCATATTCACTTATGTTTTTCTGTAATCAGAATGACAATCGAATCAAATTCGGTTCCTAGCGTTGTAAAACTTGTACAAATTTGATGTTTTCTGTTAGACAAGTATATCCTTAGCCCTACCGCTATAATATATAAAGGCGTTACCCGAAAAGTAATTTGATGTCACTTTTAATTTAAAAAAGTGGTATGACCGTCAATAGGGTTATACAGTATTTTGACATTTAAAAACATATATGGAAATCAGTACTTAGAGGCCGGCTCGACTGGAGTGATACCACGGCCTCTCTGAAAACCGGCGAGAAGCATTGCATGCGTTGTATTTCGCAGAGTGAGGTTACTGGAGGGAGGCCGTAAACTCTCTCCCCCCATCCCCTACTCCCACCTTAAACGTGGGCAACGCACTTGTGACTCTTGCGTAGCTGGTGTCCATGTTTCATTTCCCATCAGGTGACCCGTCTGCTCGTTTGTCCTCTATTACATAAAGGTTTGTCTTAATGTAATAGAGGTAGATGCAGCCGATTTTGGAAGTGTTCCCTACAGATAGCGTTAGCGATTAGCTGTTGGCCCACTGCTGTTTTTCTATTAGTGGGTAGGCTGATTAGCTAAATAGTTAAATAAAAAATATATTAGTTTCGAATATAAGATTCCGAATGTTATTATTACAAGATAGTTAAGATTTTTTTTCTTTAGTAATATAATATATAGTAATAACTCCATACATCTCACACACGGCCGTCTGATCCCAAACTAGGCAGAGCCTGTACTATGGCAACCAGACTGCTGATAAACATACTTATATATTTCTAAATACATACATATTATAGATAAATTACACCCAGACACAGAACAATTATCGTGCTCATCACACAATTATTTGTCCTGGGTGGGAATCGAACCCACGACCTCTGGCTTAGCAGTCAGGGTCACTAACCACTAGACCAACAGGCCAGTCAAGTTTATTGAAAAGTCAAGTTGTTTCTTTGAACCTGTTCCCAATGTCTAACTAACTAAATTTTTTTGGCTCGCACAACCAATCTCTGGAACAGATTGTCGCCTGCGGTATTTTCGGACCGATACGACCTTCAAACCTTCAAGGAAAGAGCGTACTCTCATTTCAAAGGACACTTGTGACTCTTGGGTTGCAGGTGTCCATGGGTGACGGTAGTCACTTACCATCGGGTCACACGTCTGCTAGTTTGCCCCCTATAATATAAAAAAAAAACTAAATTACTTGCAACATGCACCAGAACTCTAATTATCCTAAAACAAATAAAATAACTCTGAAGTTACTTCATCGTTGCTGAAATATAGGAAGCTACGTCATATTGTGGTCGCATCTTAGACCGCACAACTATGTTATATAACTATTGCATATAACTGTGAATCTTATTGCGTTTCAATGAAATTGAAAATTGAGTTCCGTGTTCAAGAATTAATAACGCATCTCAAATAGTTATGTCGTGACAAATGCAGGTAACCGTTGTCATTCAGTGGTTTTCTTACGGGACTGATGGCATTGCGTATACAACTACAGAGGCAGCTGAACGATAACGATATAGGAACATGACGATAGCACGACACAAATAAAAAGGTCGCCTTCAGAAAGAAGTCCCTGGCCGGGACGCTTTCTTAGTTCGGAACGTGGAATAAGATTCCTATAAGGATGAACATAATAATTACATCGATCTAGGGCCAATTGGCTTTAGATTTTCGAAGAATTATCTAGAATTTCGAAATGTAATAAATTAGAGTTTTTTTATTAAATATTGTTGTGTTCACGTGTTTATTTGGAGGTTTGATGACGGGCATGCTTTAAAATTACGGGTATTACATTTACACAACGTCGCAAGAAACTCTCGCGTGTAAAGATCCAATACATAATAACTTACGAGACCTGACGATAGCCGAATTTTAATTTCAATGAATATGGATTGTTTATTTTTTTGTTTTGAGCGAGTTTGCCACTCATTACGTAGCTTCGAGGGTCGCTTTTTCTTTAAGTGGTCAATGCGTGAGTTTATTACGTTACGTTACTGTACTGTTACATAGTGTTTAATAGTATTTATTTTTGTTAGTGATGGCTAAAGGCAGTTCAATGTCAAACCCTTTTCAAATATTATTTTCCAAAAGAAAAATAATATCAACTTTCCAATACAAAAAAAAATAGAAATTCAAGAAAAGTAGAAAACTATAAGCGAATGTCAATAATAAATCATGTATAATTATAAATCAGTAGCTCATAAATCATTAAAATATCATCATGAAATAATTTCTTTGCATGCGACAGCGGTTATATTTCTGTCTTCAACGTTTATTCAATATTATTATTATTCGATAACTACCGCACAAGTCTTACAAACGGATAATAAAACGACAGTTTAACTCTCAGTCAATTACGACATGGGAGTAATAGACAATTATCTAATAGCCGTAAAAACTGCGCGCGTGGACGAGCTTAGACAATAGAGGGACAAAAACGCATTACTGCCCTATGCTTACATTTCCGATGTTTTAAAAGGTGTCTGATATGCTCTTCCGTCAACAGAGGGTGTCTTTGTTTCGAGTTTGGTATGTAAAACTAAAAGGTTACCGGTAAACGCATCTAGATAACCGCTTATCTGTTGGCAATGGCCTTCCGTACCAGCTTTTTTTAGTCATGGTGACTTCCTTACATACTTGTGTACATATCTTGAGAGTGCGGAAATCTTCTTTATACTATGATTCTCAACTAATTTGAGCTACATTCTCTGAGCGTGTGTTTCCGTACTTCCGTAATTCTATAATTCTAGTGCCCTAAGATATTCATGAATAGTGATCTAATTATTCTGCTTTTATAAACAACATGTCATTTTCTCTTTTTAAAAATTATGTCCTTAGGAATCAATTTCAACAATTCCAAAATTGAAACGTTCTAAAAGAAACTTTAAAATTCAGATTAAATTTGAAAGTAAAATATTAAAAAAAACCAGTCAGTCGTAGGACTGCACGTCAGAAATGAAAACATAACTTCACAATGTATTTGCATATACATACACACTCACATCTGTATATATATATATATATATAATTAGATTAAAAATAAAAAGTAGGTAATAACATATCTAAATGTATATATAGGTACACTGGAAGTTCTGCGGTCCTGGCCGCTCATAAATGTTTGAATTTCGAATGTTATATTTTTTTAAATATAAGAAACTCGGCTCCGTCTTACGAGTTTTCGATCAGGTTACGTGTCCTGACACGAGTTTAACATTTTTTACCCATCCCAAAAAGTGCACAACGCCGCTGAAGAAGTTTTCACTTCAAAAATATCTTTATAAAGAGTAAAGAGTATGTTGAGGACCATGTCAGGCGATGTATGTATTGGTGGATGCAAAATTTTCTGCCAAAATAGACCTACTATCCACAGAAATGGTAAGTGATTTACAATTTAAGAAGATTTTGAATAGGTGTACTTTATGTTTGAATATCGAATTCTTGACACATCTGCTACATACAAATATGAGCTATTGTTTTTTTACTTAACACAAACAACACGATAGCAAAGTTATAATAATTAAAGCAATTCAATTGAATCGTATATCCAAACATCATTCATTTAAAAATAACGAAACTATTAATAGAAATACATATAATAACAATAATATACAACAGTTGAATAACTAAACATGATAACAATATTTATTAGGATTACAACAGTTACAACATAGATTACGGAATTCAATCGCACGCAAATGCTCCAAGCACGTTGCGTTGAATAAATTTTTGCGTGTCGACTGGATTCAGTTCCGTTTTATACGCGTGTGATAAACTAGATTTTTTTATGGCATGATCGGATTTAAATAGTTCACAATTAGGCAGTAAAGTTTACCTTTTTGTAATTCTTGACTTATATCTTTTATCTTCCAATTTGGGGAACTTTTACAATTAGCGTGCGAGAGCGAGAAATAACGTGATAATTTGGATATATAGCTAAATAGCTAACCCGTGACGTAAGTCATGGGTTAGCTATTTAGCCTGTGACCACGGCCAGTGTAAGTGTCGAAATGTCAGGCGTCATTCAAAGTCATTAATTCCAGTTAATGTTTTCATATACCTACATTAAATATAGCCGAACAATGTATTATCACTGTGTAATTTATCTATAAATTGAAATATGAACTTCATGAAAAACTGCTACTTTACTGTGTATACATATATATAATTTTAATCGTTATTTTTTTCCATTTTAGCTTATTTTTTAGTTTTTCAATTTTTATAGCCTAATTTTAGTTTATTTTCTTGTAATCTTTATGATTTTTGGATATTGTGTGTACAACTGTGTGCACCAACTTTACTCCAAACTTCTGACAGATCAAGGCGAGAAATATAATTTTTAACATTAATATTAAGGGGTAGTGAGGTCTTGGAACTCATGTGTAAAATAGAAGAAACGGACCGCTGGAACGTAATATTCTTTAAAACACGGACCCCAAATATTGGTGATCCCTGGTAGTTAGTTAGTACTATACTCGTAAGTGGTCACCTCGCCGATGCGAGGTGATCATGAGACAATTATTTGTGTGATTTCAATATAGTTGTTTTAAGTCTGGCTATACTTTTATCCTCGCAGCACTTGAATAATTTCCGAATTTTGAATGTCTACAACATTAAATTACTTTCACCACATCCAAACCATGCAGGCCATAACACACTGGTGCTACACTAGTATTGTTCTTGGAAGACAAACGTATTTAAATAATGTTGAATTAATAGAGAACGTGCAACGCAATATAAAAGTGCGTGCAATAATACACATGTACGCTTAATGTTCTAAGATTGCATACAATTATGCGAAACTTCATGCACACTTTGAATATAAATGTCGCGCGCAATTTCGCTCACTGCACTACGTAATGATTTTGTAGTATGAGATTAAGTACAAGTTATGAAATTTTAATAGTTCTTGGTAATCATTTTTATAATGAAGTGAGCACGAACTGGTTATTGACTTTCTTAATTAGACATTTTTGCGTTTGGGTTGTAATCTCAACGCAATTTTTCACCTCACCTAAACCATTTTCACCATTATCGCCAAAACAATATAGTGAAAAGTTTAGCAACTTTTATTGTATTTGCGTATTGTAATTGCATGTTTTTGTAGGATAAAAAAACTGTCAGTCTTAGGACTGTATGTCAGAAGTGATAACAAAACTTACACACCCACACATCAGTGTATATATATATATATATATGTTATATATTATATATTATATATATATATATATATGTTATATATTATATATTATATATATATGTATATAAGCGTGACGGTCACGCGAATTCAGTGCCTTTTCCCAATACTAAAAGTGCCCAACGTGCCTAAAGAAGTTTTCGCTTCAAAAATAAACTTACCAGTGTTCTGTTTCACTGGAAGTGCGATAGTAGTGGATGTTTATTGACAGAAGTTAAGTCTGAATAGCCTGTAACCTAATAAAATCATAACTCAAACATGATATCAATTTATTCCGTTACAATCTCGGATGAAAAAAAAAACCAACCAGTGTGATGTTAATATCGTGCATCATACAAAAATGTACCAAACCTTCCGTTTTGACGTTTATTGACTTGACAGTCCTCTATCCTATTGTTAGAAGTCCAAAAGTAATTCATTTCTTTGTCGATCTCGTTCCTATATATACTGTATACATGCTTGTACCGTGATATTTGTTTCACACAACTAACTCGACAACCATAATTATAAGCGTTTAATGATGGATGGATAGATGAATGGGTGGATGAATCGATGGATGGATAAATAGCTGGATATTAATATTTGCAAAGTCAATAGATCATTTCCAGATTTCATTCGGTATAATGTCGATCCTACTCACTTCAAAAAAAATCTGGTGTGGCCTACTAATATGTTAGTTGACTACGTTATAAAATATGATCATTGTCGTCAATGCAGTGGGCGAAATGTAAATAATTTACTTAAAAAAACATCACTTACATATGTTTTTAAATTATCATCCGAGAAGCACAATGATTCAATCTACACAAGTTCATAAAGTCGTTCACCCTGATCCACCCCCGCGTGACCAAGCGATATGGTAATGAAGACATGATGGATTTCATACAATCGTTTGTCACTGAAGCTTAAGGAGGTTGTGCAGGTATATATGGGTATTTTAGAGGTTATTATCAACAATAGGGTTAAGGAACTACCAGTAATAATAATAACACACTTGACACATGTCACACACGGCCGTCTGATCCCAAACTAGGCAGAGCCATGGTAACCAGACTGCTGATAAACATAAACCAGTGTCCTGTATCAGTATATCCTGAAGCGCAGGCAATACTTAATTCAGGCAAACAATGTAAAATATTGTAGAACATACTACATAAATATGGTTTATAACATTAATGTCTTGTTTTAGACCAGATATAATTTGATTTTGGAATAATACCAATAGAATTATTTCATGCCTTGAATGTTGACTTGCAAATTTTCATATGCGACCCAGACCTGTTTGATTTGTAGCTTACACTCCCCAATCTACATTATAAGCTATATAGAAAGAAAGAAATAAGAAGAAAAAAGAAAAAGATTTATTTTGGCACACAGACTCAGATTTTCACATGAAAAAAATAAAATGAAAAATATAGAAATAAAATATACAAAACAAAAAAAAATATTATTTCTGGTCACTGGCAACACCACATCTTCCGCCTGACCAAGCGGAAACCGCCTCCATGATGGCCAATATTATCAGTGAGCAGCGATACGACCTTGAAACTATTAAATATCTTTATAAAATAAGTTTATAAAGTTATGTGAAAATGTGTGTCCCATCAGTGCCAAAATTTGGACATAGCTCACCATACGTTGCGATGATTAAACCGCAACACTGGTATTCTGCGAAATCCATTTAAGTGACGCCGGCGGCTAGTGCGTCTATAAATATAGTAAATATATTGAAATATGTAAAATATATAAGAATATATATCACTTTCCTTTCAATACCCTTCTTAACTAGCACCTTTAATTACCAAAGTGTTCGGTTGACGGTAACCACTTACCATCAGGCGGGCCGCTTGCTTGTTTGTCACCGATGTAGTAAAAAAAAAATAGGCAGTCATGGGACGGCCGACAGAAGTGAAAACTTAAACGAAACGACGAACTTAAAACGTCACATTAGCAGGTTGGTGACATTAATTAATAAGGAGCTGATAGAACTCAGTGTTTAGATTGGCGCCCTCTAGTGGATCTATATATGTATTATTAGCGTAACGGTCACGAATTAAAACTGCACAAACGTGCCTAAAAAAGGTTTCACTTCAAAAAATGACTTGCCATTTATTACGTGAGTGGAACCAAATTATAGTTGGTAAAACATAGCTTTTTTGAAAGACCTCTGCCTACCCCTTTGTAGATATAAGCGTGAGTATATGTATGTATGTGTGCATAATGTACATATGACTTCTGTGTTCTGACTTGGGATCAATTCCTAGATGGTTTTGTTCACTCACACGTTGACACACGCACGTTTACGCTTACGATGAACGTTGTTGAATCAATATTTATATTACTTAGTTGTTGTTGTTTTCAAATCAGAGAAGAAGACGACTTATATAATGAACATTACAATTAATTATTATTCATTCAGCTAGCTAATAAAAGCAATACCCCTTCTTTATATTAGGTAGTTAAATAATAAAAACAATTATCATGGTCGACACTAATGATTTATCATATTACACACTGCAAAGACATGTAGTGATTTTATTAAGAAAGAAAGAAAGAAAGAAGAAAGAAAATACGTTTATTCTGGTACAACTAAACGAGACGCTAACAGAGTGAAACAGTTATCAAATTCTAAACATATAGCTGAGTTTTAGGAGATGTACCTAGCTTAAGTTTACAAGACGAGAAGTAGTCATCTCGCGGTCGCACCAAAATGGGAGCCCAGTTCAGCTTTGTGCCGGGCACTGGTGGGTGCCTGACGCTGGTTTTCAACTGGGCCCTTTTAATTATTTTTTTTATGTTTATTTGCGTGTGTGAGGGTGTGTGTGTGTGAGGATGTTGTGAGTGTGGTGATGTTATGTTTGAATCTACAGAGTACAGCTAAATAGATAAGTATTATGTACATGCTAGTGAAATACATCAATAAAATTAAAGTATGTAATTAAAAAAAAATATACAAGCAAGCGAAGCCTCGCGGGAACTGCTAGTATAAAGTATTTACCCACTACTTGTAGGTAGGCAAATATTCCATAATAGGTAGGTATATTACTACCGTTCATTATGCTGGAAGCATTCATCTGCCATCGAGCGAGACGTGCTTATGCGGGATCGTGGATGTAGTAAGAGAACACAATCCCAGAAGACGCGCGCGCCCGCCATTACGTAAAACACGACACACAATACGTGCCCCATGATAATGTCTGGTTTGTTTGGTGGCGGTTGCAACCATGCAATATCTCTTTGTCATCAAAACATGAAAACAATACTATATGTACGACTATAAATGTTACCTAGTTGGGCATTTTCAAAAGTGGCAACATTTTACTAAGATAGTAAATAAAAACAAAGGAAAAGAGTTCAACGCGCTCAGCACATAGCTTGGATGGCAGAAATAATTATTTGGTCGATTAGCGTGTTCACAAGGTGTGGTTCATTTGTAGTTCCACTTTAAGTGTAGTTAAATATTGAAAAGTTTTAGTCCCCAAGGCTCGCGTGGATACTGCTCTCCACACCCTAGAGGAGTGCTCAGCGTGAACACAACAGCACCGCGACCTTGGCTATTGGCGTGGGAAGACTCTCCCTCTCCTATTTCCTTTCCATCGGCTCTTTAGCGGACATAACTTCCTCACAAAACTAAGGGGTGGAATCCCACGTACCCTCTGGACCATGGACAGAACCAAAGTCTCCAGCGCGGTTCTCAGGGACTTCCTTCTAGCCCTCTTTAGTTAGCCCCGGTAAGGTGATGACCCGTGGGGGTTTAACCACGATGAAAAAAGTCCCCAAGGCTACTTCCAATTAGATCTTATAAATATGTCTGATGAAGTTTTAAAGTTAACGGATACGTTTTAATTGGTCTCCTTCGCTAACTTATGTCATATTTTGGTGACCTCTGTGGCGCGGTGGTAGCGGACTTAACTGTCTTTTCGGGGGTGGTGGGTTCGATTCCCGCTCAGTACAAATATTGTCTATTTGTATTGGTCTGGGTGTTTCTATATATAATATGTAGGTAGCCATGTGTAAAATGTCCCAGAATACCATTTCTTTTATCGAGAATGGATAGACAGGTGTATGATACCCACGTTGCTCAGACCTTAATTAAAGGACAATAGTTAAGAAAAGTATCTAGGTATAATTTAGGCGCCTTGAAGTCCATTCTTTTAATGATGTATGAAAAACTATGAAGAATTAATAACATAATAATATTATTTTAATGTTTTTGGTCAATTAATTCTTTGTATATTACCATTTTCATACACCTATTTTATTAATGAAGTAAATTGTTGATATTTTGATATTCGAATTCTCTTTAGACAGACTCTTAAGCATAGAACATTCAGATAATTCATTTTGTCAATTTTTGCAAACGAGCAGACGTTTCACCTGATGGTAAATGACTACAGACGCCCATGGGCACCTGCAACTCAAAAGTCACAAGTGCGTTGCCACCTTTTAAGGTGGTAGGAGGGGAAGGATGGAAGAGCGGTAGAGAGGGGAAGGGTTAGGGCCTTCGGTAACCTCACTCAGTCGGCGAAAAACAATGCAAGCATTCCTTCACTGCCGGTTTTCTGTGAGGCCGTGGTATTACTACGGTCGAGCCGGTCCATACGTGCCGAACCATGGCTCTCCCACGACACAACAATCGAATCGAACTAAACGAAAAACAGTAAATTCAAGTGTCTCTTAAGAACAGTGCTTTCCTTCTGGGTAAAAGTTACCTTGTGACCTTTTATGTGACCCTGAAAACGTGTATGCAAAATTTCATGATAACCGGTTCAGTGGTAACAAACACACAATAGCATTTATAATGTTAGCTAGGATAATGTTATGACAATGCAATGAAATATTCTAAAACGACAACATTAAGGGCACTTAGTGTATCCAGCATCCTTCGTCTCGCTGCAGTTGAGATACGGCCGTGTCGCGTCGCCTCTTCCTCACTTAACAAAAACTAACCTTCAAGGTCTCGCTTATTTTTAAACGTTTTTACCGGACTAGACTTCTTTAATTGACACATTAGCGGTGGTAATTTCGTGGATATATTTATAAAGCGGTGGACACATTTAGTCATTTTCATCTTTTCAAATTAGTATTTTAAATCTATTTTTTTTATTTTGATGTGTGTATAATGCGTAATAAATGGATGAATATAAAAAATTTGCAACTATTTCTGCCAAAAGACTTTTTTCAATCATCACTACATATTATAAAACAAAGTCCCCCGCTGCGTCTGTCTGTCGGTCTGTCTGTCTGTTCGCGATAAACTGAAAAACTACTGAACGGATTTTCGTGCGGTTTTCACTAATAGACAGGTTGATTCATGGGGAAGGTTTAGGTGGATAATTTGTACCCGTGCGAAACCGGGGCGGGTTGCTAGTGTATTATAAATAATAATATGTATTACACGCGCATCATAGATAGCATGATGCCTGCTGAATAAAAGTCAATGTTAAGAGTCTACCGATGAATAAAACTTCTTTAAATTTTGTTTCGCTTGATGATTATTGTATACAGTCAAAGGGTAGTAGTTACAGGAAGGGGTAGGCAGAGTCTTAATAACGTAATACCTGACGGTATTACGTTATTCAGACACTTTGGGAGTGAAAGATGGATAAATTAGGAGTACTTTGAAAAGGTAAAATATGTAAAAAATGAAGGCATTGGAAGGATAGGTATATTGGGTACACAGATGGATTGCGCAATGTAAACAATAGATCGAGCAGGTTAGGTCATACCTGTAACTCGAACTGGCAGTTGCGGGACCTCCGAGCCCTCTCGGATCGAATCGTCGGATTAAATTATTATAAGACGTGTTTGCTTCTGCCTTGTCTATCATTTATTTTAAGAAAAATATACTTTTTTTTACAATAATATGAACCCACAGGAAAATCTATCCAAGATAAAAGAATTAGATAAATGAAATCGTTACAATAAAGTCCACAGGCTTATGTTAATGATTTACTGAAAACATATTGCAAGTTAATCGTCATTTTTTGGTTCTAAGCTCTTACAATTTTACAAAAAATAAATGTAAGATACAAGTTAATAATATTACAAACTTTAAAAGTTACATATAGTTAATTGTTTGTGTTCAATGTAGGTACATCTATACCTACTCTGAAAAAGCCGCCTGCGTATTAGAACAACGCCAATTTAATTTTAACGACTTTAAAAAAAGTTACCTACCATAAAATATTCCATTACTATTGATCATCCGATAATGTTTATCCGTATGTTTTCCATCATGGGGAATTCCATATCATTCTAGAACTTGTATTATCATGAATATTTTAATGAAGACCATTCATCTCTATTACGACCTTTATTTTACCTGCATTAGATAGAATCAAGAACGAAAATCCTTACATAATAAGATTATTTATTTTATAATAATATGGTAACAGAAGATATTAGTTAAGCCAAAGGTCGTGGGTTCGATTCCCATTCAGGACAAATGATTGTGTGATGAGCACGATCATTTGTTCTGTGACTGGGTGTAATTTATCTATTATATGTATGTATTTAGAAATAAATAAGTCTGTTTATAAGCAGTCTGGGTACCATAGTACAGGCTCTGCCTAGTTTAGTATCAGGGAGGTGTCACAAGTTTGACTAAGTACATCAAAAGCAAAACGACGTTATAAATAAAGTTTTTATTGTTATGTTTACAGCCTTATGTCAATAAATTCTTAATGAAAATGAAAACAATTCTCACAAGAACAATTATACATTAATTGTTGTTGGTACAGTTTATACGGTATGAAGTTAAATATTCTTGTATTATTTAAAATTAGTAATTTATTATTGTATGTTCCCACGGTCATTTGGTTATTATTTTATCTATTCTGGAATGTCTTAAAATACTTAAACACGATTATACACGCCTCCATATCAACTTAGTAATCTAAGGTGTAATAATACATCTAGTGAATAACTGCTTGTCTGTTTTAATTAAGGCTCACTGGTCACTGTAATTAACCTAAATTTGTTTGTTAACATAATACTGAATGTGCATACGTAGGGGCTATCCAGGAACCGACCCTGGTACAACACCTATGTATGTTAAGACAAATTCAATAAAGCCAAGCAAGATTATTTTATGTACGTGATAAGTAAGTAAGTAAGACGAAATTTAGCCGTGGTTAAGTACGTGTTTTTAGTATACCGCGGTAAATTAAACAATCCGCAAATTCTACAAACCGTTAAGCTGCTCGTACCAAACTGCGTCAGGCGCCAAGGGCTAACGTGTTCGAGGTCCTTGCACCTCGCACCAACCTTCAAAAATATGCTCCGATGGCACGAGCCTTAAATACTCTGAACGTTGTATCACAACGGCTAGACATATTTAAGTGTACATTGGCGGAATTCGAGAGGGTAACATTAGTTTATTTAACCCATTTAAATTAATTGTTTCTTTGTATTTTTACCTCTTTTATTCATTCTATAAAAGTGGTATTATTTTCACTTTTTTATGTCGACGTTGTTGTATTAGGTATTTTAACCTGTAATGACAATGTGTGTTGGAAATAAATAAATAAATAAAAATTGTAAGTGATAATGGCATTAAAAAGATCTATCCCCAGTTGTCACAGTACGGCTGATAATTATATGTTGGGTGTAAAATACTTGTAAATAACAAAGAGATATCTTCTATTACATAAGAAAATAAGTTGGCAAGCGGCGTTCATATAATTATCGTTTATTATTTCCTGACATATAAACACCATCATTCGCATGGAAATAATTGTAGTCAGAACAAAAGAAATTCGCCATGTCTTACGTTTAAAGATTCATGTGGAATGCAAGTCATCAATCAATATCGATGGAGCGTATGACGAAAGGGCCTCGGCACTTTGCGTTGTTACGAAGATACAAAAGTATTTAAAATCAGTACATAGATATTTAGCTTTTTTTAGATACATTTTTGTTAAGTTGGTATTTTTTTAGAATATGGCCTGATTGTGTGTACCACAATCAGTCCGTAGAAGACGGCTGACAGAAATGTGTGGAGGAAAAAGGATGGTGATGATGTAACCCTAAACATTTAATCCGTTTACTAAAATTCTGGTGACTAACTAGATAGTATTTAGTAAGCATACACGTTTATTTAAATACATATTCGATGTAATTTTCAAACAGTAACCCAATAAAATAAAACTCCTAAAAACGGACAACCAACTTCATGTGTAATTTTTTGCTAAAATTTTTATGGGACCTGGAGAAATTTCTTAACATTACGTAACATCACAAAAAAAGAACACAGTCGATTAGGAACTTTTTTGAATTAGTACACTATTTATCATCATCTTTTCCCAACTAAGTTGGGTTCGGCTTTTCAGTCTAACTACGATACGGCCGAACTTCGATATTTTATGTGAAGCGACTGCCATCAGATCTCCACAACCCGAGTACTAAGCGATTTCGAATTTCTGTAGTTACACCAGGTTGTCAGAATTTTTAAGGCTCCAACTAGGTACCCGTAACGAATACCACATATGGTCGTATGGCAACCGGGACCGACGGCTTCACGTGCTCTCCGAGGCACGGTGGGGTCTTGATGTGATAAGAATGGTCACCCATACTAAGACTGACCTGACTAGTATTACTTAACCTTGTAATGTGCTAACCTACTCGGTTACCACTTAGCCACGAGCCCCTACTATTAGTATTTATATACCACTATTAGTAATTATATACACTATTACTATTTATATACCACTCAATATCAGAAAAAAATCATAATTTTGAACTTTTTTTGGAGCTCACTGGAAATCATACAACCAATAAATATTACTAAATTATAACATGATTTTTTACGTTTACTTGTTCACTATATCATAGATGTTTAACGACATCGCGTGCAAAACTTATGCATATATTTTTATCTTTATCGGCTGTCTACCGATATAGTAACTCTTTAAATAATCGACCATAACCATCATAATCACTTATTCACTTGTTTAACACAGCTGTCAGCAATGTTTTTTTCACCAATTCCAAACGCTACTCAATTGTAAGATGTCGTTGAGACTCATTCTATTGGTACAATTAACCTTTTCCAATTAACAATCAATATTTGGGTCCCTGAGCTACCAAAAATTTTATTTAGAAGTTATAACTGTAAGTTTCTGCCAAGTACTTAAAACACATTTTGCAGCACTGTTTTACAAAATTTGTTAAATGCCGTTGGCTATTTTTATCACTACGCACCGTCTGTGCGAATCTGCAGTTTTCTTACCATGCTTTGTGTCTCATGCAGGCCAGGCCAATCTTTCCATTTAAATTTAAGGCCAATCTTAAATAACTACTCCATAATATTGATCTCCTCCTCCATATTGTTACTCTGTAATGTATTTTGTTTGTTGCCTTAGTAATATATATATATAAAGCTGCAAGGTACTCGACTAGTATTGAATTTAACACCCACTTCTTATTCATGAGCACATACTCGTTTTCATGATTTTTTAAGAGAAAACTTCTTTAGGCATGTTGGGCACTTTTGGTTTGGGGAAAAAGCACTGAACTCGCGTGACCGTCATGCTCAGATACATATATATATATAGATGTGTGTGTGTGTATGTGTAACTTATATATGTTTTCACTTTTGACATGCAGTCCTACGACTGACGTTTTTTATTTACAATTTGTGTCGACAGCTTTTATTTAAATATATCACGTTATTCTCTTACAATGAGTTTTCTACACAACAACAACAAAATGAACATTTAATTACAAACCATCGACAAATGCGTGACGAAGCGTCTCCAATAAGCAATTAAGTATGCATATGGCAGTACAAAAGCAATACCATCCGTCCTCTTCACAACAGCCCATAAGTCACCACACAAAGAAAGCCCCTGCATCAATAATTAACTCTTAACCGTTCATACTCTTCCCTTTTGTTATAAAACGTTAAATGTACACGTACGCTTCCGTATTCAATATGTAAGAAACCGCCGACGACAGTAATGAATTTATGCAGAATTATTGAAGATGATTTATGTTGTTAAAGGTATGTGATGAATATTAAATATTCCTTTCATTGTCTGGCAATACATATAATTTTTGGTTTTATTTCATTGAAAATTATGTTTAAGGCTATAGTTTCATATTTAAATCGTAAATATATCCCCACCATAAAAAGTGTCTATGCATGTAAATGAGTTCACTTACACCGCATTAGCGACTCATATAAAACATGCATGTGACGACACTTTGCTTTGTTAATTTATTAAACCACTGTTAAAATGTTTTGTGTTTGCGCTTAGGCAAATGTTCTAACAATTCAGGTAAGGTGGACACTTTTTGATAGTACAGAGCCCACATCTAACGACGAAATTTTATAACAGGTTAAATTTATTCTGTAAAAGAAAATTATTTTGCCTACATCTACTAGCATGTCTTAATTCTCGATTATTAATTGTTAGAAAACATTAAAAGTATTTGTAGAACCTTCCTAAGCCAAAAGGTACTTTCGTTTTCACGTGAATGGTTCCAACCTTATAAGGAAAAAATTTTAACAAGGTTTTATATTGTTGATTTGTCGTTGGGACACCTACCACCTACCATGAAAGTAGTTCTGTAGATCTATGGTACTAGCATGGTGCAGCGTGCCACAAAAAAAGATAGGGCACTAGATCCATATCATCCTAATCGTTTTTTTTTAAACATACGTATACTTACATCAAGCTAACACTCCTTATATTCTAATAAGCTTTAACTCACACTTATGTTTATATGAAACTCTATGTCTATTAAATGGCAAGTGATCATTATGATCAATTGGTATAAAATCATCTTACGCCATAGTTTTATAAAAAGGCGTGAGTTATCATTTACAAAAGATATTTTAGACTGTCAATTGTTGGTCGATTTCTATTGAATTGCCCAACACTCAGCTGTTGGTCTGAGAATTGTTATCAATTTTATATATCAGTCATTGCTAAAGTAGTGACAATTTATTCTACTATTTCGTTTTGCTCCTCGGATGGTAAACAGTGTTTATACAACCTGGACTTATCCTAATCATCATGAGATATGTAATGATATAGAAAATACATGGTGTGCGAGGTACGGAAAAAGACATAGAAATTCATTCAGAAAAAAATACTGTTCCCTGTGTGTGTGCGTGCGTGCGTGCGCGTGCATGTGTGTGTGTGTGTGTGTGTGTGTGTGTGTGTGTGTGTGTGTGTGTGTGTATGTGTGTGTGTGTGTGTGTCTGCGTGTGCGTGTGTGTGCGTGTGCGTGTGCGTGCGAATGCGCGTGTATGTGTATGTGTGTGTGTAAAGGATAGAAAATAGAAAAATTGGGAGAAGCGTTAGCGAGGTTTGAAGAATGTTAAGGCGTGATAATATGTTTGTTATCATCGCCACAGAAACGGTTGGACCGATTTGAAAGAAGTTCCTTATCGGACGTTAAACTTCAGACGCACGCCGGCGGCATCGGGCAAGACGGAAATAAGTGTAAGCGCAACGAAAAAAGCTGACCGCGAGTTTATTTATTTTATTTACGCTATCTGTGGATACTGCGCGATACTACTGAAATACTGTGTGTCTACTAATACTCCGTATATTAGTTAGGGCAACTTTCACAGACATGAAACACTTTGTAACATAGAGTGTCACAGAAAGGTGTGGTAAAATTTTCGCTAAGTGTGTGTGTGTGTGTGTGTGCGGTTCGGGTTCCAATCGGGTGTCCGAAAGAAACTTCACGCGTTTTTATTCTCTACTAGGTTTTAACCGCGACGTTAAAGTATGCCTTTGTATTGATCCAGGGTACTTTCTATCTGTACAAAACAAAAACACTAATAGACGTGCACATTAGTCACTTGCATAATATATAATAAACTCTCGCATATTTATAAATTATATTACTGGCAATTGAAATAAGAAAATAAAACAGCTTGGAGTCTGACACTTAAGCTTACTATAAATGGCGTTTCCTATCCTCATATTGCTAAATAAGGTACTTATCTATTTATAACTATTTAAAACACTATCATTATCCCTTATTTATTTATAATTGCATAATTAACTTGTTTAGATTGATAGGATTAGGTATTCAATTACGCGTAGTGCATCTTTATTGTTCAAATGATTTACGACTAATGTTGCGTTTCGAAGTTCATTCTACGTAATTTACTGTGATTGATTAATGGCGTATTTATAACAAATAATAACAATCAATTGTATAACAAAATTGTGTATGCTCTTGACCGGTTATTGGTTTCCGGAGGTCAGATAACTCGAGCAAGGATATTCTGGGCTTTGTTTATATGATTGTGTTCATTGATTACGTATTAGATAATTGGCGCAGGCTTATGCTGACATAATTAGAATAACATACATAGATTATCACAAAAAAAATAGTGTCTACATATGATTATTAAAACCGACTAAGGGAGCAAATCAGGCAGATATCATCAAAAAAAAATTATATTATTACTGCCAAAGAAGGAAAACTCGAATAAAATCCGTCTGGCCAACGTGGTAACAGTAGGCTAAACTCACCCAATGAAAAGATATTACATACCTCTAGCACAGATAACATAATACTATACTAGTACCTCTAGTGCACTGATTCAATTTACACAAGCATACATCACTGTAGATTACTAAGGGAATCATTTTCATGGTTGTGGGGGAAGACTTCAAAATATATTTAGTAACTAGAGATCGCCTGGTGGTCGAAAATGTTACTAATATTCAAAGGTGAAAGTTTGTGAGGGTGGGTGGACAGATGGGTATCTGTTACTCTTCCACGCAAAAACGTCAGAACAGATCTAGATAGAATTTGGCAAAGAGATTATAGTCTGGAATAGCACATAGGCTACTTTTATCCCTAATACGCAGATAATCATTACGATCAATGCAAAGTCAAAACGTGTATAATATGTATGTGTAAAAGTGAAAACCATCACTCATAAAATCTTCGAAAGTAGGTTTAAAGGCTACAAACTTGAAATTTGAAGTAGACTCCTCATAGTGACTAGGTATCCACTAAGAGAGGATTTTTGGAAATTCATCCCCTAAAGGGTTAAAAAACGGGTTTGAATTTTGTAAGATTATGAAATTAAGTCATTCGGATATTGGATTCTCCCTAAAGGGTTAAAAACGGGTTTGAATTTTGTAAGATTATGAAATTAAGTCATTCAGTTATTGAATTCTTCCTAAAGGGTTAAAAACGGGTTTGAATTTTGTAAGATTATGAAATTAAGTCATTCAGTTATTGAATTCTTCCTAAAGGGTTAAAAACGGGTTTGAATTTTGTAAATTATGAAATAAGTCATTCGGTTATTGGATTCTCCCTAAAGGGTTAAAAACGGGTTTGAATTTTGTAAGATCATGAAATTAAGTCATTCAGTTATTGAATTCTTCCTAAAGGGTTAAAAACGGGTTTGAATTTTGTAAGATTATGAAATTAAGTCATTCAGTTATTGAATTCTTCCTAAAGGGTTAAAAACGGGTTTGAATTTTGTAAATTATGAAATAAGTCATTCGGTTATTGGATTCTCCCTAAAGGGTTAAAAACGGGTTTGAATTTTGTAAGATCATGAAATTAAGTCATTCGGTTATTGAATTCTCCCTAAAGGGTTAAAAATGGGTTTGAATTTTGTAAGATTATGAAATTAAGTCATTCGGTTAGTGGATATTTGTCCACTAAAGGCTAAAGATAACGGTGATTCTAGACTACTTTAGTAGTACACAAGTAACATAGGCTTAACATACTTTATTTCATTATTGGGTTTGCAAGCACAGCTATTCTTACTAATCTTACCAATCTGTATTTATAAACGCGAAATTTTTTTGAGGATGGATGGATATATCTTAGTTACGCTTTTACGCAAAAACAGATTTGGATGAAATTTCGCACACAGGTAGTTTATGACCTGAATTGACCCATAGTATACTCCTTACCGTCGTAAACGAGGCCTAAGCGGGCAAACCCGCGGGTAAGAGCGAAACTATAAGTACGAACTATTTATAAGTACGAAATAAACTTTTGATCTTTAGAAAGTAAGGTTAGTACCGCAGTCTCAACCTATCTGTGTGCTGAGGAAATCCATATTTAAGTATAGGCATTACATCACACGTATTTGTGTTTTTAGTTCACTCGACATATCGACACTAACACTGTATATGCATGTAAGTTTTATCTTTCCGCCCAAGTAAGAGTCAATGAGCGTAAACGTAAGTGGGCTTTTTGCTCCAGCGATACGTACATACCTACACTCGCGGCTGTAGGCAGAGGCGTATTTAACCGTAACCGTGTACGGCGTATCACAAAAGTACATGTTTTTATTGATTCAATTTACCTACCATTGCGCATTGTTGTAATACATATTTCCTATATGTCTGACCACAACAATAAATTATACAACTAAATTTAATTCAATTGCAAAATCTAGCAATTGATGGCTCATTTTCTTACAGTTCTTTATTTTTAAAAGAAGTTTTGTATAATTAAAGAACGCGGAGTTTGATTAAACTATGATTTACACTCTGAAATCGAGATTTTCACAAATCGAGTCTCAAAAACAGCAATAATTTATTTTTGTAAGATTTATTTATAGGTAAGCTAAGGACTGAATAAACTAAACTAACCTAACCACAAGCATTGATCGGCAATTAAAAACTAGAACGGCAAATATAAGTGTATAAGAAAAAAAATTGTGTGATATAAATATATAACTACAAATGATCTACTTCGTTTCTTTACTAATGATGTAAGGCCTTGCTTCTTATGAATTTTCATGATTCTATGTCAACAGTCAAAGTACAAGTTCTTTCCTAGACTCCCGTAAAGAAACATGGCATAAGTTTTCATCGGTTTCAATTTCAATACAAACTCTTCGCGAATCCTCGGTGAAGTAGCACTCGAGCTGTACACACCAAAATGCTAGTCCACGCCACAGCATGAAGTATATAAAATGTTGTCTATAACCGCAGAAACCGTTTTTGGATGATTTCTATAACAATCTTATCTTACTAATAGTATAAATGCGAAGGTTTATGAGGATGATTGAATGGATGGATGTTTGTTATTCTTTCACGCAAAAACGGCTAAACGGATCTGGATGAAATTAGGCAGACATATCGATTATACTCTGGAATAGGAAATAGGCTACTTTTTATCCCGGAAAAATGTAAATGTGTGGGTCACCAATATTTCCACGCGGGCAACCGCTAGTAACATAATGTAAGTCACCTTTGGTTTATGAAGAATAACGATCAACCGGTAAGGACCTACATACTTTAATGACCGTGGGTGTTATCTATCATTTACAAATTTATTACTGCAGTTAGTGGTCACAAAAGTCCATTTTTTCTCCTTTCGCACAAGTTACGAGTTGGCAGATGAACTTTAGGATGGTTTTTACGGTAGTTGACAGTCAAGTCAAATCTTTATAAATCTATCTATCTATAAATCGCTTTATTAAACGTTAAAACGGTAAATTCTTTACAAAATTGTATGAAATAACAACTTATGACATCACACCATAGGTACTTTGCTATCGTCAAATGAATATTTTTAATATTCAGTTTTCCATTTAAAATATAATAACAAACTCAAGAATAAAAAGGATTCAAATTTTAAGACTTATACAACACACAGGAACTGTTAAGTAATTAATTTTAACTATAGTAAATATTAGATGTGTATTATTTATTTATTTGCGTAATTTTTTTTTATTTTTTTATTTTTCATATAAAAAGACAACTCCCGCATTAGGATTTACTCCTGTGTCGCGGTGGACTTTACAAACATAGAAATAACGGATACAAAGAACACCCAGACTCAGGTGGGAATCGAACCCACTATCTATAAGCATAGCGGTCAGGGTCACTAACCACTAGACCAACAGGCCAGTAAAATGTGGTACAAGAAGGTGTTACATAAAATATAGGCACGATACACATTTCGCCAAGACTAACTCGGGACTATCGCTATAATATTTATAAGATACAATACCTTTTTTGGGTACCTGACGTTTCGATCGAATTGCACCGATCATAGGCACGAGTCTCTCTCTATAAATATTATCGGGATTAAGTCCCGAGTTACACATCTTATATGTATCAAAGTCGCGAAACTTTAAAAACAATGAACTATAGGAAACTTTCGTAGTGTCTATATTATTTCGTATTACTTAAGTGCCTCTGACATCAACTCAAACGATGCTGCGTTCGATAACATTATTACCTTGACATCTATGCTCCGTTGACGACAGCTCTTTTTAGTTCGCTGTGGTTAGAGGCCTATTAAAGGTAAATATGAGACTATCATTAAGAAAATTCACCACTGAAATAATTGTACGGATGTCCTGTAAACATTGTTTGGTTTTGAAGATGTTTGCATAAATATTACGTGACGATTAAGTACTCGACTGATAAATGCAAATTGCTGTGATTAGGTCGCTCTGTCTAGATTATTTTGTTTTCTATACTTAGCTTTCAGTGTTTAAAATGAAAAAAAAACTTCTAAGCGACGAGGAGCGTATAAATAGGAGTCACGGTCCAGTGTTTCTGACCATATCATCTTTCACGTAGTCCTTCCATCTTCTTGTATCAAATAAGATATCTTATTATTTAACTAGCCGTCCCCGCAGTTTCACCTGCGTTTATGGTCATTGCTCCGCTCTTATTGGTCGTAGCGTGATGATATATAGCCTATTTAGCCTTCCTCGATAAATGGGCTATGTAACACTGAAAGAGTTTTTCAAATCGGACCAGTAGTTCCTGAGAGTAGCTCGTTCAAGCACACAAACAAACTTTTTACCTTTATATATTAGTATAGATTAACATAGGTACTCATAGTAATGCTGAATGGTTTTTAATAGTTGCTGACATTCTTCTTTTTCTGTAAATACTACTGGTAACGTGGGTCACACCATTTTTCATTGTAATTATTCCACTATTATACCTATTAATTTGTATGTACGTACATAGTGGTTGCGACAACCACTATATCGCAAGTCGCCGCTTCATAACTACCGTAGAACCAACAATTACCTACTTTGTCTTAATTATTACCACGTCTTTGTTTAAAGATCATTAAAATTTATAACGATGTCATAAAAACGTACGTTATCTTTGGTGAACCACTCGAAAGTCCATCACTTGGCACACACAGCGATTAACAGCGAAAGTGATATCCCTATTAGGAGCTATTATGAATGTGATCATACACCTTGATCCGCGAGCGGTCGCGCACATATTGCGATACTGCCTAAGTTTTACGCGCGAGCGATTTTATATTTATATGTTTTTTTTTTGACGTGATAACGTCTTATAAATCGGTGAACGCTGGCTGCACGCACGAAAAAGCATGACTCATTGTCACGTTCCGCCCGAGCCGAGCGTGCAAGCGGGAGAGCGGAACAAGCGATAGAGAGGCGCGATCGGCCTACTTATGACGTTATCACGTAAAATTTACAGGCAGACAGACTTACCGACTTTACAGACAACCATTTTTTTTACTTGCTAACTTAAAAGGTCTGTTACAAGTAATGAATACACTACAGCATTCAGATTAGAAAAAGTAGTTTTTTATTTGTATAGTAAGGTTTTCCTTAAAAACATTCATTAGTATAAACATGACTACCGAACAGTGTTTTTCTAATGAAGATCTGATACATTACTGAAAAGGTACTAATAAACCCTTTTCTTTTACCTATAAATATCATTTGAAAATATTGTGGAACCACATTTTTAAACCGCTACATCTCGTACCTTAAACTTCACCCTGGCAATGGAAAGCCTCGGACGTGATTCGGTTTAATAGCATTAGCGGCGCAGGCACAGGTTTGTGTGGCATTGAACTACGTGGACTACCGTACTGACTCGGTACTCGGTGAGCTTAGGAAGTGACAGTTAAATATACAGTCTTTATACATTACCTAGTATTTACGTTCTCAACAATATGCCATTTATCATGTTACTGGCTGTTGTCCGCGGCTTCGTTCCCGTATAAGCTACTAGCAGCGCCCCGCGGTTTCACCCACGTAAGTCCCGATCCTTTTGGAAATATCGGAATAAAAAGTAGCCTATGCGTCAATCCAGGTCTCCAGCTATCTACATACCAAGTTTCATCGCAATCGGTTCAGTAATTATTGCGTGAAAGAGTAACAAACATTCATCCATTTATCCATCCATCCATCTAAACTTTCACATTTATAATATTAGTGGGATTTATCTATCCTTATTGAACAGTACTTGTTTTGTATATGAAAGGTACATTATTAAATTTTTCCCGCTTTGCAACACTTTCATTTATATATAGCCTTCTTCGGTAAATGGACTATCCAACACTAAAATAATTTTTCAATCCCACCAGTAGTTCCTGAGATTAGCGCGTTCAACCAAACAAACAAGTTCTTCAGCTTTATAATATTAGTATAGATTTAAGGTTGGGGCAGACAGCGAGTAGGGCGGGACGGTGACGGGCTTGACCGGTTAAATGTACTAACGCCGAGCGCCGAGCGTGACGGTGCGGCGCTGTGTGACATGTTCTACATTAACTAGTACATAACAACGTGCACAAGCCTGCACTGAAACTGTACTCAATATAATTATATATTTTTAAAAAGGTAGGGCACAGAAGAATTATAATAGAGTTACCCGAGCTCTATGGGTAGGATAGGTTTGGCAACGCACAAGTCACACAGTTGGTATTGCGAGTGTTTATAGGCACCGGTGATCGCTTACTAGTAGGATGCTTGTTTGCCATCTTAGGTGTTTAAAGGTATATATGTCAAATGTTTGTCATATAAGTTTATTTACAAAAGATAAATAATGAAGTACTAGTGAACTTTCGAGTTCTATGATAATATGTTATGGCCAGTGCAACCAGATCGAAACGTCAGGCAAATCAAAGGTATGTAATACCTTTTAAATACGTGATCACGTTAATTCCCGTCAACATAATTATATAATTAAAGAATTAGATTTAACTTACGATATTAACAGATTAAACAACGCATGAATGGCACCGCTAGTGCTGAGTTTATAGGCATAGACAGACTGACAGACATTGACTAACTTGAATCTGTAGAACATTTGATTCAGAAATGCTATTCTTACGTTCAAATTGACAATACCTTTCTCAACAAATTTTTGTCTACTTGTAATATATAGATAGATAGATAGATAAGTTTATTTAATATAAATAAGTTTTAATCACTATAAAGTTAACTTTTACATCTTTTATTAAGTCCTTAAATGTTTTAGATAACGTCCCAACGAACATAACAAGTGAAGATATTATTCATTTATTACCCAGTAATTTAGATCTATGTTGGCCAACAAATGAATGTATTGTTATTTTCCTTTTTTAGTCATCAACTCTAGCCTAGTTCTTACGTCTGTAAGTAGGTCTTCGCTTACTGTTTCTTTTGTCTCATTATTGTGTGGACCAATACCTGTGAGTTACGAAAGTCTATGTTATATGACGGTGAAAACAATTCTTCAGTTCGTAGTTCATCCGAAGATGAATTTGACTGTAAACTCAGTAGACAGGCGTAGAACGTCTCATATGATGAGTGCTAATCCTGTCTAATATATTCTAAATGCGAATAAGAGTTTGTATGTTTGTTACGCTTTCACGCTATTACCTATCCAACCGATCATCATGAATTTTGCATACACATTGTCAGAGGCACAGGAATACATGGAGTACTTTTCATCCAGAAAAAAGTAATCTTATCACAACCCGTGAAATACTTAATTTTGAGTGAGTTCCATCCGAGAGCAAATGTACGAGTTACTATAAAAAATATCCTGTAATGTTGGAGGAGTTCCCTCTATTTCTCCAGGATAACCTGATGACAAAAGGACCACCTGGAAATATACATATCAGCCGTCTTCGAATGCCTAATCGTTGAACATACAGAAATAGCTTTAGAACCTCCTCCTTTTTTAAGGCGATTAAAAGAACATAGCATAAGAATCACAAATGCCTGGAAAAGATTTTGGTCATTAAAAAGCATCTCAAAGAGTAAACAATACCACCTCGCACCAAAAAGGAAACTTTACAACACCTGCATCCTACCAATGTTGACGGAAACGAGTTTTTGAATAGCCTTTTTTAAGGTTGCCCAAAACTACTAAAAAACGCCATTCAAAAACTTGTGTCGTATTAAAAAAGCGTGAAGAGAAGTGTTCTGGGTTACAATAAAAGTGATGAGCGAGCTGTTGACCTTAGAAAAGTAACGAAGTGGGAGGATGTGGAAACAAAAATTAAGACCCTGAAATGAAGATGGACTGGACAGGCAAATAATAAAATGGACAAAAAAAGTGACAGAGTTAACTCCCCGATATAATACTAAGAGGAAGAGAGGCAGACAGATCAGACGAGATAAAGAAAACTGCTGGGCCAGTAAGACAAATAATTGAAAAAGAAAGAGACAGGTGGAAAATGCTAGAGGAGGCCTTTGTGTCTAAAGGACAAGCTATAAATAGAACCACTGTGCTGCCATAGTTTTTATTTTTATTTTAAGTTTTGAATTTTTTAGTCTCTTTTTAGTGTATTAAGGCTTTGAAATTGAAAATTTGAATAATTAATTTAAGTATTTAATATATTTACAAATATACCTACTATATTATAAGTATATTTAACTTAAGAGTCAATATTTTTTTTAATGTAATTACGGGTTCAGGATACAGTGATAACAAGATATTTATTTTGTGTGCTGTTTCTAACAAATACAAATTATTTTTCTTTATATAAATTTAATAACCATAGTCTAGTTTATTTTAAAGTAAGTTAAGGAGCAGAGTCACACGTACGTGATTACGTATCACACGTAATCACGGTAATACCGTTATAGTGTGTAAGAACGTAATGTAAATATTGTTTGTATTCCTGTAAACTTACAGATCGTTACACTTTGGTAGTGACAGTGAAAGGGGTTTCTGGCCGTGAAAGTCCTATCGAAATGCGACGACCAACTCTAAACCACCTGACATTTTAACCAGTTTACACTGGCTGTAGTATCAAAGTGACTCGTCAGTCATTCTGTTACATTCGGTTACTGTCTCATAAATTATTGATTATAAGCTAAATGACTAGTTTGATTCGAAGCCCAGGAAGATAAAACATCGTGGGAGAGCCATGCTTCGGCACGTATGGGCCGGCTCGACCGGACTGATACCTCACAGAAAACCGGTAGTGAAGCAATGTTTGCATTGCTTTACGTCGAGTGAGTGAGGTTACCTGAGGCCTTAACCCTTCCGCCCTGAGTGTGGCCGCGGGTGGACGGGATGGGTTTTCCCCTCCACCCGCTATAGTGGCTCCCCGCGAGGAGGTGGTGTCCGCGTGTGCCTGGACGTCGCCTAATTGAGAGGTTTTTACCCGAAGATGGTGCCCGCGCTTTTGCGGGCTGGCGCTAGGAAGGTTCCGGATGTCTTAATAAAGCTGTTCCCGGATCCCTCCTACTTAAGGCGCAGTATGGCACACCGTGTGGTTTTAGTCGGTTCGGTTCCGACACACCGCCCACCCGAAAACCCCGGTGGGGTGACGGCCCGAGGAGGTTTCCACACGCACAAAAAAAAAAAAGGCCTTAACCCTTCCCCCCCTCTCCCCCTCTTCCTCTTAACCTTAAAGGCTTTTCACACTCTTTTCCCCCCCCCCCCCCTCCCCAATCTTCCCCCCTCCCCTTCTTCTCCTACTCTACTCCCACCTTAAAGGGAGGCAACGCGCTTGTGACTCTTGAATTGCAGGTGCCCATGGGCGGCGGTAGTCATTTGCCATCAGGTGACCCGTCTGCTCGTTTGTCCCCTATACCATAAAATAAAATAACGTCAGGCAGTTCATAGGTATGTACATAGGTATCCAATATTATCCAACCTATAGCATCAATTCCCGTAAATATAATCGTTATTTTGCTGTTTAACCAATAAATTGTTAGAAGTTACACTATCAAACAAGTGCAGGTTGAAGTTATCATTGTGTGTAATCTTAATTAGATTGTTAGTAACTTAATTTAGATGCTTTGATAGGTCTGTAACTAAGAACAAACAGGTCACGGAAGCAAATATTGTTCAATACGATTTGTCTTGTTAGATAACAATTGATCAAGGAACTAAAACAAACGAGAAAGACGACATTGGTAAATATATTTCACGATATACAACTATTACTTTTAAGGATACCCTGTATTAACAATAATGGCCAATTAAATGTTGTGCTATAATTTAATACCCTGTAAGCGTATTGTAGAAAACATAATTTTCTTTTTAAAAAAGTATCACCGACTTCAATGCGCCTAAAAATACCCAAATCGCTTCAAGTGCGCCATTAAAATTGGAAGACTTCCCTCGATTTGTCCAGGATCCCATCATCAGATCCTGACCTTATCGTATCTGACGTAAATGGGACCACCTGGGAAGTATTGGGAAGAATTTTCCAAATCGGTCCAGGCGTCTTTGAGTAATCGGGGAACGTATATAATAAAAATAGAAAGATTCCGACTAATTGAGAACCTCCTCCTATTTTTGAAGTCGGTTAAAAATTAACCCTACGTTTTGTAGGACCTGCTGTGGCTTTATGGCGTTACTTTGCGTAATACGCACTACATAGGTAAATATTTATACTTCAGATAGATATTTTAACTATAATAAAACCCATTACTTTGGAAACAGTACAATCAATTCAGCTAAAGTACACGTATGTTATGGATTTTATATTTCAAAAGTTTGACGCTCTTATAAAAACCTGACTGCGGCGAAGCCAAAAAAGGAGGGTTGTGTGTTTGACCTGTATGTATGTATGTCCGCCTCTACTACTACGCTACTAAACGGCTGAACCATTTTAATGAATGATATGTCGTTAGATTCATCTTTATTGCACGATTTTTGGCACCAAAATGTGTGTTTTCAAAATTTTCTGTTCTTCCGAATTTATCGAGTGGTGTATCAAAATGAACGATTTTAAAAGGCGATTACAAAAATATAAACAACTTATGTGTTTATTGGTTAGTTTTTTGTTTCATTTAATGATTTCTTGTTGGTAAATTGAGTTATGAACTTCTGAATATATTTAGAATCATCAAACCCAAATCACTAACAATTAATTGGGCTATATTCAGTAAGTAATTACTTTAATTTCTTTTCGTTCGATATACAATTTTTAACATTGCCATTACTGCATTCGATTTTAGTGCATCGTAACCATTGTAACTATGACGTTTTACGATGTATTTAACCTCATTGATAGCAGATGAAAAAAAAGAAACTTTCTAATCTACTTGTTAATTTTTATTTTTTTTAATTTAGAAACTATCGCCAAATGTATAATATCTCGTGTGTACTTGTTTTGTAATTATGGAATATGTTTAGTATAAATTCTTTTTTTATTCTAAGTTCTCATAATTCTTCCGTTTTTTTATACAGGGTGTATTTGAAAAAGGAACACTTCCTTCAATCACTGAAAGTGCATGACTCTAGCATGCTGTTACAATAAGAATTTTTGAAAAAGCTATCCGTTACAAGTTTTTCATTAAAGTATTGAATTTATAGGTATTTTTGCCTCCGTTTTTCATTAAAGTCGGTAAAGTGTATAAAGATATGAGTAAAGGTTTTTTTTGTAATTTTTCATTCTGATACTAAGAAAATCCATAAAAACTCACTTCGCATGAATATAAAGATTTTAAATGGTACGTATTTTTTTATTTTGTAACATTCATTCCGTTACTAAGAAAATCCATAAAAACTTTGAAATTTTTTATGTATTTTCTAATAACTATGCTACAATAGTCTGTGAGGTATTCCAGTCGGTTCCACTGATAGGGCACAGTCCTCAACAACGCTGTGTACTCACTCCCTCGGCCCTCCGCTCACTATTTCAGCATCAATGGACAGGCAGCCTAATCTCTATTTAGATACTGAGAGCTCTGTTATCAGTTGACTCATAAACGTACAAAAATAAACTCAATATCCCGGTTAACTCGATATTGTGGCCAGTTGAATCAACACCCGTCCAACTGTAATAACGCGGGATGTCGGAACCAATGTTTCGCAGTTAGAAAGTATAACGACACTAAACATCTTTGTTTCATCCAGAGTAGGTATTATTACATATGCTAATCGCGTAACGTAAACAATGCGTCAATGGAAACTGTACCGTGTCAATCGGTCACCTTAATGGGCTAATGTCTCAGCTCACTTTTGTAGAATATCTTTTTTTAGCGTATTGTAAAATCATTAAAGACTAATTTCGAACTCACGACTGTGTTGCATGTTACGTTATGATTGCATGTCATGCAATCGTTATTCAGGTTGCTTAATTATCCATTCAAGATTAAGGGTTTCAGTAGCGTAACATTGACATTATATAGAGTAACAAAATAAAACCATTTAAAATCTTAGAAGCTATCCTTACTAACATTATAAATGCGAATGTGAGTTTGCCTGTTTGTTCCCCTTTACACTTTAACTACTTAACCGATCATCATATAATTGCATACACGATGTCATGCTATACAAAAATACATAGTTTATCTTTTATCCAGAAACGTATATATTTTTTTTTTAAATACAATAATTTAATTATTCTGTAGGCTCAGGAAGGAGTACTTGAGCAAAAACCCTCCTAGTGGTTCTGGGGAACGGATTTGACCACACCTCTATCCTACGTCTTTTAAAGGGCTCTTGCTGTTTTCGCATAAATCTGTGAAAATATCCCGGTAGCCTGGTGGTGACAAGAAGGACACTACAATACACTAGTAAAGGATCAAGCAAGTTTTCAGAAGTGGGAACCAGAATCTGCCAGAGATACGAGTCTGCACACTCACCAGATGATACCTTTACCATGAGTAGTCGTTGTCTTTTTCTTTTGGCGGGGTTTGCTTATTTTATACCCGAGTATGACCACTAGCTTTAGCTTTAGAGTATAAAGAACCGAAGAAAGAAAATTAGGGAAGAACCTCAATCCGGTAGCTTTGACAGCTCCTTTTTGGTTCTAGTCACCAAAGTCTGGAATGAACTGCCTGTGTGTATTTTTCCAGACAATTATAATTCTGGTACGTTCGAGAGTAGAGTATACCCACTACTCCCACCTTAAAGGCCGGCAACGCATTCGGCACTTGTGACTCTTTACTTGCAGTTGCCCATGGGCGGCGGTAGTCATTTACCATTAGATGACCCATCTACCCGTTTGCCCCCTATAACATGAAAAAAAAAAGTTGGTTTCTCTTGGATAGGCGTACCATCTTCGGCTTCATTGCCACTTTCCATCAGGTGAGTTGAAAGACAAACGCCTATTCCCGAACTCAATAATAAAAACCGTTAGACAGCAGCGCTTATTTGTCAACTTACCCACCCACTCTCACTATGGACCATTTACGAAATCATAGTCACATTTAACAGTAGTTAGTACATTATATAATATATTTATTTTAATGATATCAAATTACATACCTGCTATATGCAAATGAATCATGTAATATGCAAAGTGAAGACAAACGATTCCAGTGGAAGTACACAATACAACGGAAAAAGTGCAAGCTTTGCATAATGTGTCAGTATGCTTGGAAATACCAAGGATTGTTTGTGAGGATTCAGACTGTTCACGCTTAAAGTGACATCATATGAAATCAAGCTTTTATCGGACGATCTACCGCAATGACATGACTGCATTGTTCATATCTCTGCTCATATCGAATTTCTTCTAAGTATAATTCGTCATGACAAATTGTTGCAAAATTGCAACCTATTTTTCAGATTGCACGAATGGCGCAATGGTTAAAGTGGTTGCATTCCCACTACACTGCGCTGAGTGTTAAGGGGTTGATTCCCACACGGGGTAAACATTTGTGTGACCCACATATAGTTTTATCAAAGATGTTCTTTGTGTCCGATGTTTAAATGTTTATAAAGTCCCCCCAGACACAGGTATTATTTCTGGTTTAAATACATAATACATACATAAAAATATATGAAACCATTAAAATTTATTTATTTGCAGAAAAGTTGGTACAGAAAAGATCTTACAAAAATTTAAGCATTCTAACACATGCGACTTCAGTTAATTTTATTGATATGCAAATTATTATTGTAATTATTAACTAATATAATCACATATACAATTCAATAATGTCCATATTATAATTTCAATATTTTAATACAATTTAATAATGTGAAAGTTTTAAGTCATGCATGATCATTCATATTTCAAATTACAGAACATTACAGGATATAATAAATACATACAAATTGAGATGCTAATTTAACCCATGTTTCATTCATATTTTTAATTAAATTATACGCTGCCAGGGTGGTTGACTTATTACTTTGAAAACCATTTTATTGTTGAGCTAGACTTATTTAGTAATACGCAAGTACGTAGCTCTTTCGATTGTTTTGGGTATCTACCATCGAGATTTAGTTTGTTTAAACACTACTATTTGAATCGATGAATCAGTTGCGAGACACAAGTCAATACATATAAAAATACGCGCAAATGTCACTTTAAAAAGTACTGCTTATTACGTTTTAAAATTGTAGATGTTGTATAAATTAGGTTTCACATATTCACTATGGTAACGAAAGGCAAAACATAAGAACTGTTTCAACCTCAGGACAAGAGTTCTCGTAGAATAGAAGAGACTAGAAGAAGAGTAGAAGAAGACAGTAAGTCTAAATACAAGGTAAGAACTACAAATACTGATCAGTGTCATACTCGGTTGATACCAGTCCATGATGGACAGATTCTGTGATATATTAGCCGGTATATAGTAGACCTTTAAAACTTTTTGCGCTGGCTCAGTTCCATGAGCAGAATACATAACAGGAGGACAAAGCACCGTTATATTTTTCCATTGCGATGTCAACGCCCTATTTCGACTTCAACATACAAAGGCCATAAATACAACTCAAGATTTTGATTTAGTATTTGATAGACGTAAGAAAAATGTGATATGCGCAGGAATTTGCGATAAAAATCAAGTAATGTTTTATGATCTTCGGGTGTGATAAACATTTACATGAAAAGCATATTCTTGGTAAAGAGTATGATTCACCACTAAATTTTTTTTGTATCTCATAAGAATGACAGTGCTACGGGCCTGTGGGTCTGGTGGTTAGTGACCTTGACTGCTGAACCAGAGGTTGTGTGTTCGATCCACCCAGGTTAAGTAATTGTACGATGAGCACGACCATTTGTTCTGTGTCTGGATTTAATTTATCTATAATATGTCTATAATGTATTTAGTGATATATAAGTGTGTTTATCAGCAATCTGGTTACCATAGTACAGGCTCTGCCTAGTTTGGGATCAGACGGCCGTGTGTGAGATGTATCAAGTTATTATTATTATTACTATGCTTATTTTCTTTGAATAATATTGTCATAATAACACAATTTTAGAGGGATTGCTGAAAGTAAAATTCTAGAAACTTTTACGTTAAGGCGACGTTAAACGGTACGTACACATAAAATAGATCGATCACTTGTCTTGTAAATCATTTTCGCGTCGAATGCTACATTTAGTTTTTTTTTTTGTATTAATACAAGATCGACTTACAATTATGGAGTTTATTCAAAATTCATTAGTATTCCTGAAAACTCAACTCAAGGAATCTGGTCCTGAAAATTTAATGTTATCATCACCAAAAACTTTCAGTATGCCATTGTTAAGGTCCTTTTGTTGTTCAATATAAAAATACTGATATTTTTTTTCTCTCGTCTACCGTACCGCAAGCCTAGTAAATTTCTACGCTTAGGTTTCTAAACTCTAAACATCTGTGATATGACGCCGATGTCTAAGACATTACGGATTGTTCTAATATAAATTATATTCATATACTTAAAACTGCGCTTAAGCAAACATTACTTTTGACAAAAGTTGTTTTGAATACACGAGCCTTCTCTTTAACAGGTATTGTAAACACTAACACATTTCGATAGCAACAAAGATGTGAGGTTTCTAAACAATCGTAATGCTTTGCTGCAGACTGTATCGCATTAAGAAAACATCAGCCTCAATATTTTTACCGACTTCAAATTTAAATTATACGTATCTACTTGTATTTTGTTTTTTCAAATATCTGTATAAATGTAAGCCACGATTAATTTCCGCCTGTTCCGTATATCCTCACTGGTAGGGATGGTTGGATTTTTTCCATCTACCCCTACCGGTACGGTACCGGTAGACGGTACCATACATACACAACAGGCGTTAATTTCAGAAATTTTATCTAGAAACACTGATACTTATCCACAGACTTTCTTGAGGAGTTATACAATAATGTTTTCAGCTTAGAATTTATTAAAAAACACTCCAACATATTGTTTAAGTTATTGCGCTTAAGTTACTTAAAGCTAGCCAGTCCTGAATGACTGAAACTCATCTTCCAAATAATTTTGAACTTTTAAAGGTAATTTACTTTTAATCAGTAATCAGATTTCGTTAGTAATGGTGTCAGTTTACGAGGCGAGGTGGTACTGGTTAGGGGCCGGGTTGTTAAATGAATGGCGGACTTTATTCATCATAATTACCCTTAAGTTAAACGCTTCATTTTACATTTAACTATAGTTTTTCACAATAGGTACTATGTTTTGCGGTGTCGCAGGCGTTAATATAGATGTTGGCTTATTAATACATTTAAATCATCTTCTGTTTTTCAACTCCCATTTTTTTTTTAAAACTTGAATGTATTTAAATTGAAACAACTTAGAGGTTGAATTTTATATAAATCCTTCCTTATCGAACCCGTTCTCTGAAGAATCTACCTGCCAAATTTAAATATTTTGGGGTTTCGCAATCAATTCAATCATAAGTGGTAAGTATTTCGCTTACATATATATACATTAGTACAAATATAATAATAATAATATTTTTTTTCTGTGGTGATGTACAATTTGGCGTCGTCCAACTGTAAAATCATTGTCTGGTGCACATTACCGTATAACGGATTACTTTCACTGGACAGATTATCACGAGTACCTATATTGTAAGTGGATATAGCGTGCAGTGAGCGATGTAATACGTTGCGGATGTTGGTATAAAAATTTGAAACCTAAATGTAGATATTTTGACATTTAAATTAATGGTAGGTACATAAGTATTATCGTCGGGGGCGTCAGCGTCAGTAGGGTAAAGAAATCCCCGGATTGCTGGCACTATTGCTCTCATCATAGGCGTCGGCCATCGCAGACAGTGACCAGGTATAACGCAACGCATGCAACCCGTCACACGTCGTCTCCTTGTAAAGCCTTTTTATACCTTGTTTAGTGTTAAAAAGGTTACAGGAAATAACAGATAAAGAATTAGCAAACCAACTGGGGGAGTTTGGCTTGTCAACGTACAAGGTACATCACTGGTACTGTTACCAAGCAAGCTTACCTGCTGACCATATTTTCACCGGGTCAAAAGGCAGCTAATTCGATTTAACGACTATCAGATTTATCTTATTACTTTAAACGAGCAATTCTTGTATGTATGTATACTTTATTTATTATGTATGTATTTATATTTTAGGTATCTCGGAAACGGCTATAACGATTTTGATGAAATTTTGTATACAGATACAGTTTTGCATTTTAAGTTCAACTGCATAGTTGTTGGCCTGTAAAAACCAAATTTTACAAAAAAAAAGAGATCCGCTAACTGAATTAAAAAGTAAATAAAAACCGGACAAGTGCGAGTCTAAATAGCACACCGAGGGTTCCGTTTTGTAGTTCTAAAAATACTCTCCCATACGTCGATTCACGGGAAAGTCAACTTTCCAACCGCAAAATATAAGTTTGTAATTACAAAAACATTTTTTTTTGTGATATAACAACAATTTTTTTCCTTTACCTTGCTTCTTACCAAATCTCATGATTTTAGGTCACTAGGAAGTACCCTATAGGTTTTGATTTACCTGCGAAATATTCAATTTATTTATAAAAGTATTGTTATAAAATCCACAATACTTCTCGCCAACCGCAACGGTACTGTTTCGGTGGCAGTTGGCGAGGTGACTACTTCGACATCTTTATCATGACGTGTTCACTAATTTTAGAATTTGATACTGATTTCAATCTAAATTTATAATGTTCGCCCAGCAAGGTTATAATCATAAAAGAGGAAAGTATTGTGTAAGAGGAAATCACGCATACCAAATGACATGGTAGCTTAGAAAAGGAAACTCTGAGACTGACGAACCGTGACTGCCTGTAGCGAGATATTATGTCGTATGCAATATTTATTTGAGTAACTCAGCCGTATAAGATACCTACTGACTTATAGCAAAAAATATTAATATAATAAAGGAATCAGCAACAGTTTCATTTGCGTTAAATTTGTATGGTCATTGCTTTCAAATCCTCATTGAAACTATTCCGTGGTAAAGACTGCCTGCTTGGCCCCCGTTTATAAGTTTGGATCACGCCTTCACCGTATCTTCTCGCACGCAAGCAGCCCATATGCGGACGGCGAGGGGTCTACAGTGACCACTCGCTTACCAACCGTGGATCTTATACGAAAGCCGATATCGAAGCCTTATACGAAAAACAATTTCAGGCAAAAAATTTCATGGCGCTTTTTGAGAGGCGCTTGGGGTGCGTGACTGTCCTTTAATTAGTTATTAGAATACCTACATAAGTAACAGATTTTATTATTTAAGTGAGTGATTGACATGAACACCAATAGCTGTAGGAGCTTTCCTAACGTCAAAGAAGCAGGAGTATAATTAGAGCTACTTTATTTCATTGAAATCCAATAATTGTAGATATTGGCCATAAAAATATTAGACACGAGTAGAACCTGACGTTTTGTCGATAACCGGCTACTTAATTCGATGACATGCGTTGGTGATTCATTGACCACGCGGGTGCCAGGTTGTTAAATGAGTGACGAACTTAAAAGGGAAGTCCTAAAGTTTATTGCCACCGGTTTCATATCGCATTTATAGTTTTATTGTAGTTGTAACGGTTACAATCCTGTTATTTTGGGCCAGGTGATCAAAACTACTTATCAAACAATTAATGACTTGGTATGTAGGTACGATTTCCGGTCGATATATCATTGACACCTATTAATTTAAAAAAATGTTAGCATCATAAACTAGACAAAGTATACATGTATATTTGTGTCCCCCTTAATGTAGGTTAAGTATTCAAAGCTAAAAAGATAATTACGAATATTCCGCATACAGCCCTCGTGCCGAATCAAAAGTGAAATAACATAAGTTACTTTGGTTAAGTATTTTTTTTTATATCATATTTTAAATGAGTTGACCTTTAGGAGTGTTTTTGTAGTGCTTCGGCGATGTTTGCCGAGGCGAGGATGAGGCTTTTATGACATCATGCGAAAGTGGTGTGCCTCAATATTACGTAGAACGTGCGATACCTCCCACAGCATACTGAGGACATTGTGTTGCAGGTGGGAGTGACCAATGCTCCGTCACTCGTGGACTACAAGTTTTAGAATAAGTTTATATACTAACATTAGTTTAAGTTTTCTCTAACACTCGGATCTCTCAGGTCTGAAATAAAAAAAGAAAGTAACAACATTTATTTGATAAAAAAGACTTTTAAACAAAATACTAAAAAAAAAAAATATATTATTAGTACCTGTGTGTGAAACAAAAATGTTCCTTAGCTCAGCACAGTGTAAATACTATATACTAATACTAAATACGTCATAAATAAAGCTAATATTATTATATATTGTCGATTGTCGCATTGAGAGATCAGATCGTGCACATCAGATTTTTACTCGACGATTGGAACCGCCTGACTACTATAATATTCTCAATAAGACCACGACCGAACCATTACTTCTACTTAGTGTAGATCTATTTTCTGTGAGAAGGACCGCGATAGCAATGAAGTAAATATTAGTCATTAAAGTAATTTTATTATTTACAGAGAACGCACAGTGCGATGTTCATCGGTGCTGATCGGCGCGCTTGGTATATCCCTCATAGCACTCGCCGTCTACACCACAGTGCTCGTTCTCACAGAGTACAGAAGCCCACGCCCATGTCTCAGCGAAGAATGTGTAGGAACTGGTAAGTCTACCAAACATAAGTACTGTCTTGATTAATTGATCTGTAGGTGTGAAATCAATATTTGCTGGAGATTGATTTTGTACTTCAAGTTAGGAAGCTATAACCTAAGAGCATTTAGAGAAAGAAAGACGCCGCTCTTTTAGACCCATTAGAAGAGCCTTGCGCTTCATCTGGTAGCGGTCTGTACCTACCAGAATCAATCTACTACCACCAAATTAATCCAACCAGAGACAGTGAACCCTTGAAAGCTCGAAATTTTTCCCTGAAGTTTTCTTCCTCGCAGCCTCTAAAAGTCACAGTTTCCGTCATTGCCGGTCAGGGTATTGGCTAAAGAAGGTCGGTGTCAGACCATGTTCAGAAAGGGTTTAGAGACATTGCACGGGTTTGTTGTCTCTAGATTCTTGATTCGTTGTCTTCAGATGTCCCGATAACTTTCGACTGCTCACTTGATCGATACACCGTCTATAATTGTCTCTTATTCATTGCCAATGCCCGTACTGACTGAAAATCTTAAAAAAATGTGAAAAATCAGTTATGCATCACACATATCTGTTGATCCAGGGCTGATTGTTATTTTTTTATACCACTGACCGGCAGAACAGCAGCCAGAACATTTGGTGGTAGAAGGAGGTCCCAAAAGCATAAAGCCAATGCCCATCTTACGAAAACTTATGTACACCTTTTTTTCACCACCTTTCACTGCAATAGACTACAGTCTATCAGGAAAACCGTAAGAGAACCAATTTAGTTTAAAACTTGGTTATTTCGATCGGCAGCTTAAATAAATAGACACGCGCTCGTGCGCTTATTTATAAAAATCGGTACGGGTCTTCATAAGATCGCCTATAACGCCAATAAACATAAAAAACCGTGTTAGCCATAAACATTAACTATAGTAGATGTTATTACTGCTTTATTATTTCATATTGATGTGGCAATTACTCGTTATGCTACCATTAATTACTATCTACCTATTTACCACCGTTTAAATACCACGTGTCGAAAACACTACGTCATAAAAGAGAAAAATGTTTATAAGTATCTACTGGAAATAATAATACATGTAACAAGAAATAACAGCTGATTGATTAACATAACGCCATAATTGCACCATGGAGAATTTGTACGGCATGTAATAAGATTACTATAGCGGTTGTAATCAAAAGGAAACATCTTCGTAATGTCTGTATTATAATTTTTCATAGAATAGAAGATACACAATAAGTGATTGACTTCTAACTCAAATTATAAATGTGAAGAAGAGTTTGTTTATTTTATTTTGTTACGCTTTCACGACTAAAACTACTAAACCGATCATCACGACATTTTTGCAAAGACGTTGTCAAGGGTTGAGGAAAGGAAGGAAGGTACCTTACATTAAGAACAAAACTACTGTTCCCAAAGGATAGTGCTAGACAAAATATATTATATTTGCTAAGAAACTATGTTATTAAAACATTTCAGCCATTTTTTCTGAAGTTTCTTAGTATTATTTAAAAACACTCCGATACTACGATGTGACCGACTGATGTTCATCAGGCGACCAAGATCGACCGGGGTGCTCAGAGATTTAAAGTAGACAATAATATGTATGTCTACAAGTTTTTACAGAAATATTATAAGGTTTATAATTTATCCATTAAACGTAGCATGGAGTCCTCAATTACTAATAATTAACTTTAACTTTACACACCTCACGCATGGCCGTGTGATCCCAAACTAGGTAAAGCCTGTACTATGGGACCCAGAAAACTGATAAATATACTTATATATTACTAAATACACACATATTATAGATAAATTATACCCGGACACAGAACAAATGATCATGCTCATCACACAATTATTTGTCCTGGGTGGGAACCAAACCCACGACGTCTGGCTCAGCAGTTAGGGTCACTAACCACTAGACCAACAGGCCAGTTTTTGCATAAATGCCGCATTAGGATGTCACTGCTACATGAATACGAGTAGGCACTTAGCCAAAGCCATGACGTATTCACTGGAAAACTTTTGTTTATAAACATTGTTAAACAAATTAATATGGAATTATTATGTTTCTGAAACATTTGTTGGGGTAAAAAGTACGTGTTTACCATCGTGTTCCTGACTAGCGATAGGGTGCAGGCGATAGAATTCAGTTTCACAACATAGTGTACCTAGACGCATTTCACTTTTATACATACATGACAGTAGTATAGGATGATGAATTAATTTTTAAATTAATAGTAATGTTGGAAGTTACGTTACGAGTGTTCACAGCGGTACCGATACCTATCTTAGGGTACGAATGTCAACTTGAAATAATATCTATCGCAATATAATATACTTTATATCTGGTGCAATGTTTAAAATGATCGCCTTGCCACTAAACTGCGCCGATTGTTGTGGGTTTAATTCCGGGCAAAAACACGAGACAAAAATTTGTGTGATCCACAAATAGTTGTCCTGAGTCTGGATGTTTTTTGTGTCGTTGTTTCGATGTTTATAAAGGCCCCTGCGATACAGGAATAATTTTTCTAGCACAGGAGTCGTCTTTTAAAACAAAAAAAAAATTAAAAAATCCTTTGCTGTCAGAAGGAGATTTTTAAATTTGTGCGTAGTTATTAAATAAAAATAATACAAATAGGCGTATAACGACATATTACATATATGTCGTTATACGCCGTAACGACCGCCCCTAAAAGCATTTTATTGAAAAAAAAATGAAATTTATCAATGTAGAAATAAATTATCACCCAGAAGTTTATCTGAAAAAGTAATTTGTTATCCTCGAATTTTTCTAAATTAAAAATTATTGTTAACTATATAATATATAACAAATTATACAACTTTAGTACCTACTCAATGTTCTTTTAAATTAGCATAATCCTAAGTACGTACCTAACTATACAAAGTAAATACATTTCGTATTCCACGTGTGATCCATATAGTGATGCACTACGCCAATTTATTGCATCAGCTCTTTTTACTCACGATACCTTAGGGTACAGTCACACTGACAGTTGCACCCTGCAGAACGATCGTAAATCTATTATCGACACATTTTCCCAATTGAAACATTAAAAGAGTTCGGTTTATGAGTACGAACGAAAAAGAAATAATTTAAAAGAGCTACACTCCTATTGTTGATAAGGATCCACAAAAGACTAATTCTATATGACTATATGAAATATTGTGCTGGGACATACTTTGCTTATTGTTTACTAGGCTGTGGGTTTACATCCAAAAAAATTAAGTAAATTTTCTATCTTTAAAAACAAGCTTTCACATTTCTCAAGCCTGTTACACCTTTGATCCTTTATTGCGTATCAACAAAACTTTTGACTTGACCATGACTGATCAATGCGATAACGGCCTTATATTTTATGTTCCAATATACGCAATACATTTTTGCGTAGGTAGTTATTAAAAATAAACGCAGTACACCCTTAATTAGTACGATATTATAATATTTTCTACGCGTTTTATTCCAACTCGTGGCTTATGAAACATGAGATAATACTTCTTTTATTGATCAATATGTAATTACTAAAATATGTCCGCAATTAAAATGATTAATGATGCTTTTAAATAGTTTGCACTGTGCTTAAATGGTGATAGGGAAACTAGTATTAGAATACCTAGCGCATCATTTTTTACATGTAGTAAGTCATCATTAATCTTCTATAATTATAATACCTACATATCTTTAAAAGGGAAATACCACACACTGATTACGAAATCTCAAAAAGTATAAATGATACAAGCTTGAAATCTAGATTTAGGCAGGTAGAGTTCTCATAGGGAGCAAATTATGCTAAGAAAGATTGCTCAAATGTTCAACCTATAAAGCGTGCTAAAAGGGGTTGGAATTTTGTAGGTCAAATTTTGAATTAAGTCCTTCAAAGTCTCATAGGGATGATGTTTAAACGTTATCCGTTCATCATTTGTAATCTTTAATAAATATCAGTAACTAACCCAAGACAATTATTATGTATTACCCATAATATAAAGAAAGGAATTAGCGATTTCTTACGGCATAAACTATAAAGACTTATTGATTAATTTATTTATTATGAGTGGTCCAAACAGCTTACAGATTGCCAAAGTTTATTTGCCAATAGTACTGACTAACAATTAGGATTGGTTGCAAACGTTAACATAATAATCATAACGGTTGCCATTTGGTTATACAAACTAGTTATTAGTTAATATAAGCTCTACCCACTTCACAATTATGTATTCATAGTGAAAGCTATCATAGCTTCCTGGTCACCCTGTCTCCTGAATTCAATATAAGCAAATATGTTTAAATGATTAGCTGCAATTATCTATTCGACGACGTGGTGCAAAGACGTCATGTCTTATAAACACCCAACGAGAAATCTTTAATCAAATCTTATATCTTGATTTATACGCTAAGTTATTAAGTTACCGAGCATGACGACTGGAAATGAGTAAAAGAACTGTACCAGTATTAGCAGTTATTTTTAAACTATGTTGACTGATAACAAAAAATTGCCTTTAAAAATAGGGTGCAGATATACAATTCGATTATATTGAAAATACGTACAAGATGAATTTAAAAGTAAACAAAAATCTACGAGCAAAATGTGACGGTGCCTCTAAACAATATTGTTCTAATTTAATTAAAGACAAATTAATTTATTAAAAAGTCAACAAATTAAAGTAATAATAATACAATACTTTTGTACCAAATTATATCATATTGTAATCTATCCACAGCCTCCAGAATTCTCAAAGCCCTAAACAAGGACGTCAACCCGTGCACCGATTTCTACGAATTTGCCTGCGGTGGCTGGATCAAACAAAACCCTGTGCCGGACTGGGCGACGTCTTGGGACCAACTCGCCAGGTTAAGGGAGCAGTTAGTCATGGACCTGAGGGAACTACTAGAGGCTAAGAGTGATGAGGGGCTTCCAGAGAGTGTAGTGAAGGCCAAGTCGTTATATAGAACTTGTGTAAATACTGGTAAGTACCACTTTACATATATCTTTCAAAACGCTAATTACTAAGATAACGAGAAATCCATTTTAACTGGCCTTAACATACTTACATTGGCAGCAGTCAGATCAAGTCGGACGAAATACGGTCTAACACCTAAAACGACTGGTCTGATGGTCTCGAGATGAATTGAAAAGATTTTTGTACATCAAGTCAATCACTTCCATCGTCGATATGTATTAAATGCCTTAAACATTGAGTAAATAAATGAGGGTCTTAAACATATTTTTTTGTGTAGAGAAATTAGAAATGGACGGAATCAAGCCCATCGAAGGTATCCTGCAAAGACTTGGCTTACCTCCTCGTCCGCCTACGGAGGGTACTGCCAACTTTTCCTGGGTAGAAGTCGCCGGCCTGGGAAGAAGAGTCCTTGGATTGAATGTGCTGCTTAGTGTGCAAGTCGCGGAAGATGTCAGAAATACCAGCAGGAATCGTGTTGTGGTGAGTGAGGTCTATAATTCTACTAAGGATTTGAATTGATAAATTCCTTATGACTGAAGAAGATGTTTACTAGAAAGTAATAGATGTTAGGTGGATTACGACATGCAGTTAAGCAACCAAAGTACTTTCAGATCGAGCAAGTGTCACCAGGTTTCAGCGACCGTTACCTCCTTCAACCAGAGCAATTCTCCCACGAGTTGGAGCAGTACCACAAATACATCAAGTCCATGATCGGCATTGCGGACAATACAACGGATTCGGGACAGTTTGCTGACGACATCATCGATTTTAGCAAGAAATTGGCTAAGGTAGAGCTCCTGTTCTATCCTCTTCAATAAGTTATCGCTGTAAAGGTATCCAAACTTATAACATTGACTGTATGTATATAACAGATAATGACACCAGTTGAAGTAAGACGTAGCGGCACCCACCTGTTCCACGAAGTCAGTGTTCAGCAGCTTATACAAGGATCGAGTAGCGGTCCTGCACAGTGGAAAGAGGTAATTATTTATACTGCAATGAATACACAGTACAACTCCATAATGTGTGTATGAACCCCTCAGCAAGCGAATACCCATCCTTCGCGCCTGCACTACGCGGTAGGTTCTCGTGTGGCAAAGTACATTAGGTACTTCAAACATCATCAACAATAATATAATTATATTTCTCTCACGTGGTTCTGATGGACGTGGTTCTACAAAATTGTACAGTAATTAGGATTAGTACTTTATGAACCCTGCGTACGTGCAGCAATTATATTATCAGTATTATATTGTTGTTACATGCTTCCTATTTGTTTTATTACAGTTGAAAGCCATTGCTCTCAAGTGTAATAAATGCAAATAATCATTAATCCGGGTCATACAAAGATACGAATCCGGGTCACATAAAGATTCACAGGAAAATCTCGGAAACTAAGAATTTTAACTTAGTTAAATAAATTGTGTTTAATATACATCTAAATGGTCTACTCTTGATTTAAATACTTATATATCATAAATGTTTCGTCTCAGAACATAACTCTTGACCAATATTCAACACTCCAATTCAAGTGGTTTCTCTATTAAACACAATTTATTTCACTAAGCTACTAGCATTATTAGTATTCGAGATTTTCAGGTATCTGGTTTCATAAGAATTGTATAAACATATGACTAAGTTGATTTATTAGTTTCTCCTTATGAAATGACTAGCAACCCGGCCCAACTTCGCAAGGATAGAGAGTAGAGCATATAAATGTCTATATTTAGTCGTTATTGTGTGTTAATCTTAGAAAAAAATATGCGTTGCTATGTAATAGATATTATTAATAAATTATATTATAAATTGTTTTTATACAACTCTATTGGTTTACGCGGAGCACGCCATTAAAGCTCCCAGTCGGTTTAATTTTTTTAACATCTTCAACAATCGTCGTCATATTTCAGCCAATTTATACAAAACACCAATAAATTATACATCTAAACCTTCCTCATGAATCACTGTCCATTGGTGAAAACCGTATGAAAATCCAGAATCAAGACAGAAAGACGGACGCGGCGAGGATATTTAGTGAAATATTCTTGGATTTTGGAAGGATAAACCAAAAACTAAGTAGATATCTCATTACTGTTTTCCCTGTTACGTAGCACGACTGGAAGCGTTATTTGGAGCTGGTGTTTTCTAACACGAGCGTACAGCTACACCCGAACGCAGACCGAGTGATCGTCATGGACTTACCCTACCTGCAGAAGTTGTCCGTCCTGCTCTCTGACACCAAGCCTGTTATTATTGGTGAGTGTTCTACGTTTGTGCAGATTTCCTAGCCATGAAAGTTACTTGTATGAAGAAATAAAATTAGGTAAAAAAAATGTAAAATAAAAATATTTTCTTATTTTTAAATTTATACCGTTGAAATTGAAAATGTATGAAATACACGAAAAAATGTTGCTTGTGTGATCTTCTGCTTAATACTATTGCGCTATGCCAAGATATTTTAATATCTGGCGAAATATTATGGATTGGATTAATGTTAATAGAATATATCGCCCTCGGTGATAGCTTAATTAGGTATAATATAACAAGTACCTTGTAAAAAAACATGTTGAAAAAGAGTGTCGTTGGAGTTTCTGCCTGTTCTTCTCCACAGGATCTACGTATTGGAACAGGCAACTAGCTTCACGACTGACTTAGTCTGACTGGCTCCTACTCCTGACAATTCAAAAATACCTATAATGGGTTTAATTGAAATAAATGATTTTGATTTTGATTATATATAAATAATAACCTTGTTATTATTTTGGGTTCCTTTTAGATCCATTTCCGTAACATATCATATTTTAAAGTCTAAAAAGGTAGTAATATCACTGGAGAAACCAACTATAAATAATCTCGCATTTGACTGCTGCTGCTAGACGTTGGACAAAGGTAGTGAATGTCGTTCGGTGTGTGTCAGAACGTTTCCTGTGGTGGAGCGTGTTCTCGACGATGGCGCCGATGACGCTGGGCGCGTTCCGCGAACTCGGCTTCGAGTTCTCGCGCGCCGTGTTCGGCCTGCAGCAGCGCACCCCGCGCTGGAAGAGCTGCTCCGCCAACGTCAACGCCAACTTCGGCGTCGCGCTCAGCTACCTCTACGTCAAGAGGCACTTCGACCAGACCTCCAGACAAAAGGTACGAGATACGACAACTGTTAGGGGCTCCGACTTCCCGGCTCCCCACTCACCGATCCATGCCTGTAAGAGCACCCCTTTCCTTAAATTGCCTCCTCTTATTACCTTTCCTTTTCAATATAGTCCCATTTTTTCCATCTATAAATACCCAAGGGCCAGGTTGACATCAATAGGTTTACCCTCTATTACGTAAATGGGACCAAATTATAGTCGGCAAAATTTGTGTGCTGTGAAATTAAGGGATTGTCCATTAATCACGTGATGTTTTTTTAACAACTTTTTAACCCCCTCTCCTGAGGTTTTAACCCCATCCTCCTAGCCAGTCACGTGTATTATTTTATTGCCAAATAGATTCAAAAAATTCTGCATATTATCGTTAAATACAATAGCCCGTTTTACGAAAAAATAAATATACGTGATAACTCACTACACCTCGCCCCTGTGATTTTTCTGAACCACCTCCCCCCCCCCCCTCTTTCGAGCCTCACGTGATTAGTGGACAATCCCAAATACGCCTCTGCCTACACTTTTGAACATATTGACATCAGTGTATGTATGTATGTGATTATCGTTTTCTCTAAATATGACACTAAGTCACAAACATCCATTCCAGGCGATAGAAATGATAGAAGATGTTCGCTCAGCCTTCGCTGAGGCAGTCCAGGAACTAGACTGGATGGACTCCACCACCAGACTGAAGACCCTCGACAAACTAAAAGCCATCCGAAATTTCGTGGGCTTCCCGTCCTGGCTACTTACTCACGAACAGCTGGATAAGCATTACAAACATGTAAGTACAATTTCACACTCCTTTGCTCAGTTTCAAATTATCTCGACATCCAATATTACCGAGATGATCTCAAGATTGAATTGCAATATCCCAGACTTATTCTATGAATCAACTTCATATGAGTCTAACGAAAGAGTCATAGGGCCAATGCTGTACAAACCCAGAATCAATTCTATCTCCTATAACACGAAAAACGTAATGTCCTGTTTTTATGGCAAAAGGAATATTAAAAGGACAAAAATTGCCCTGAGGAATGCTTTTATTTTGTACATAGACACAGAAGTTCACATATTTCTTTAGCATTGCCGTGTAAAATACTTAATTAAGACCTGAAAATGTTTAATGCTAGCTTGTTTGACTGTATATGGAAAGTAGCAGAGTACCACGTGTCTTGTCTTTTGCCTAATTGGTCATTTAGTTATAGGTTTTGCAGTTAGTAGATATGTTCTTTAAAACATAATATATTTTCTATTTATTTCAGGCGTCTGTCATAGAAGGAAACTTGTTCGAAACGTATCTGATATTAACGTCGGCTGCGGTCAAGAAGTCTTTGGAGTCTCTCAGAGAAAAACCGGATAGAAACAGGTAAAGTTTTCTTCAGTTTAAATAATACAAGTAGGTCTGGTTCATTAAAAAAATGAAATATCTCCGACTCAAAAAATCTTTCAAAAATTAAAAAAGACCTGATCTTTGCATGGCTGAACAAAATTTCTTGGACTATACCTAAGAATACTCGATCAAGTCACCTTTCAGACGGTAAAAACAAAATCAAAATCGGTCCATTCGGTTAGCTAGCTAGCTATGATGCCATAGATAGACACAGATACACGCATTAAAAAAAGACTTATTGTAGTTGGGCCAGTGATAAATGTAGGTAGAACGGTGTACCGAGATGATGCAGCAGTTTTTGACTTAGAGGAGGGGGATGATATTCCATGATGTTGTCTGTTATTCCTACTGGGAATAGATAGTAGTATCTCTAGGATTGTTGAGGGCAGTAAACCTAAGAATATAGGGTTTTAAGTCCTGGATTAAACCACCTTCAACATATATTGATATGTTGAAGGTGGTTTAATTTTGACGAGTTTATTGGTTTGTGCATGTTTGAAAACTAAGTACATTAAAACATTTATTTCTTTTGGTTAACGTAATAAGCGTTTATTTTCCAATTCATCTGATAAAAAGAGATGATGAAGACGAAGGTGGTACACGTCTATCTAAAAGAAACCTTTTCATTCTACTCTCGAACGTTCCATTTTTATTTTTTTATTCCACGTCGGTGACAAACAAGCATACGGCCTACCTGATGGTAAGCGGTTAAAGAAACTTAATGACGCTTGCAATTCCAGAGGACTTGCATGCGCGTTGCCGACCTTTTAAAAATGTTTTGGTGATGAAAGGGTGGCAGCTCTGTTTGCGTCTAGTAGATCAATGCAGGGTTGGTGGCTCTCACTCTCACTCTCCCTCTCAATTTCAAGGTGGGTGGCGACGGCGACGACGGTGAACGCGTTCTACTCCGCCACGCTCAACTCCGTCACGTTCCCGGCCGGCATCCTGCAGCCGCCCTTCTACGGGAACGGCATCGAGTCAGTGCACCTTTACATATACTCGCTGTTTATTGACCATATACGGTTTTACTGACGTGTATATTTCGAGGATACCCTTCTAGTTTCTGACCCTTTATGAAAGATGTCCAGGGAGAAATGCGGGAGTTGTCCTTTATAAAAAAAAAAAGAGCAAGGCTAGTCTGGTGTCTAACACTAATGCGACTATGCTAGCAGATATTCAAAAATTTTTATGAGACCCGGATTCATTGCTCTCGAGTGTAATTATAGTTGACAGATATTTATAATTTTTATCTTTTAATTAATTGTATGCGGTATTAAATCTTGCAGACATGCACCCGCAGTAAAAATCAGACAATTCTAATCCCTTCAAATTCATTGTAATTAAATCATTATATTTTTTGTAACTCGCCAAGTATATTAAGATAATATTTGTAATACGTATGTACTAACTAAATATTATATTTCAGAGCAATCAACTACGGATCTATTGGTGCCATAATGGGTCATGAAGTCACGCATGGATTTGATGATCAAGGTAACGTATTGTTACGAGCTGAGGTTCGGGATTAGAAATGTAAACCAATTTATTACCAAAATAGGCACAATTTATTTCAATCATTCACAGATAACACAATACCTACAACCAATCATCACTATTATACTCCTCTAATCACTTGTACTTCGGCATTTATTTTATCACACTTGTTTTCTCGCTGTTCGCTTAACTAGAACTCTTCTCATACCGCCATGCATGCGTCTTATATACCCCGAAAGGTATTTCGTGGAGAGATCGTGATATTTCCCGAAAACTCAAAACAATTCAGGAGTTTTCTAATATAACGTATAACATTCTACAAATGGGCTACTAGTTCCACTTTCTGTCAAAAGATGACGTCCATCTCAGTTTAGATACTCGTAACCTTTTATGACTTCTTCTACTCCTCGACAATTGATGGCGCCCGCGAGTTACTCGTAACAGTATTAATACAGTCTTCACCCGTACTTACAAGTATAAATATAATAGAATGTTATTCTTATCTACTGATCCATCTTACGACAGTATAAAATTAGAATATACTATAAAACTATCTAATTTGAAGCACTTTTACAATATGAGCGGTATATCCCAGGTCGAAGGTACGACGAGGAGGGCAACCTGAAGCAGTGGTGGTCGGCAGCCACCCTGGAGCACTACCACTCCAAGGTGCAGTGCATCATCGACCAGTACAGCAAGTACCACATGCCGCAGTTGCCCAACTACACCGTAAGTCTTCTACTGTTAAAATAATAATTCACATGTGGGAGAGCCATGCTTCGGCACGTATGGGCCGGCTCGACTCCGCTCGTTACCGCGGCCTCACAGAAAACCGGCCGTGAAGCAATGCTTGCATTGCATTTCGCCGCGTGAGTGGGGTTACCGGAGGCCCTAACTCTTCCCTCTCCCTCATTCCCGTCCTTCCCCTCTTCCCCCCCTTAACACTCTTCCCCCCCTCCCCCTCTTCTCCTACTCCCACCTTAAAGGGCGGCAACGCACTTGTGACTCTCGAGTTGCAGGTGCCATACCATAAAAATAAAAAAATAAAAACTAAATCTTGTATGTTAATTACTGCCTAATTATATACAACTGTTGAACTGCAGTTCAACTGAACTTAAAATGCAAAACTGTTTCTGTATACAAAATTTCATGAAAATCGTTAGAGCCGAGATACCCATTGTGCCCCAATATGGGTCGGCCCGCAATCTACGATACCGGGTGACGCGAACTTATACTGGCACCTTTCCTTAACTTCTGCTGGTTCTCAGGTGCACGGGTTCAACACCCAGGGCGAGAACATCGCGGACAACGGCGGGCTGCGCGCGGCGCTGCGCGCCTACAACCTGTTCTCGGCGCGCGCACCCATCACGCGGCGGGACGCGCTGCCCGGCCTGCCCGCCTACACGCCCGACCAGCTGTTCTTCCTAGGGTTCGCGCAGGTACCTAGCACTGCTCTGTACGAACGACTGCTCGAGTTACTGTTCACTTTTAGGTGACTCTTTGCACCGTTATGGCGTTCTATTATTATATTTATTTATATACAGGTTGTTACAGAAAGGTGTGATCATATTTCAGCGTCGTATAGTAAACCCCGTAAATAACAAACGTAACGATTTTAGGAAAATGCGTGACAAACTGAACTTGAAAATTGACCGACAGCTTTGTCGGTATATTACACATTAAAGAAACTATAAAATATATGTTAACGCACGAAACAAAATAGGCACCTAACGGTATTCACATCGCACCGCAGCCGCTCTAGCCGCTGTTATTAGCATTTTTTATTTCAAACATTATATACGTGAAAAGCCTGAGTGTGCTTCATTTCTGAAACCCGCAAAGAATATTCTTATCCAAATTTAGTACCAAGAATGTTGATGGAAGTTCAACTTTTACGAAATATGTCGGCATAAAAAAAACAAAATCATTGAAATTGACATAAAAATTTATAATATGTTATTTAGAAATGTGCACCTACTTAAATAAAGCATTTTTCGGCAAAAAAAAATTAAATTTCAAAATCTCTTCAAATTTTTTCAAGCTAAACGCCGGCTTAAATTTGACTAGGTACACCTTTCTGTAACAGCCTGTATAATACTTATATACTTGCTAATTAAGTGAGAGAAAACCATGTCTGATAAAAATGGTTTTCATCGTCCTATCACAAAGTCTTAACGAGTCACAACGTCCTACCAAGTCATAATATCCTACTGAGTCATAACGCCTTATCTAGTCACAAAGTCCTACCGAGTCATGTCCTACCGAGTCACTGCGTCCTACAATTTATTTTTTAGACTTCTTCAATAATAAACCTCCCTGTTTACAGATCTGGTGTGGAAACTCAACAGTGGGTGCTCTTAAATCCAAAATGGTGGAAGGCGTCCACAGTCCGAACAAAATCCGTGTGATAGGGACCCTCAGCAACTCGCGCGAGTTCGCGGAGGCCTGGCGCTGCCCCGCGGGCTCGCCCATGAACCCGCCGCACAAGTGCGTGCTGTGGTGACCGCGCACTGAACCAAAGACTTGAATAGGTTACCGAAAGTTACCGCCTTAGGTTAAACGTACAACATTTATGGAAGGTGAACTCTGTTACTTTGTGACACTGTCAGTGATTACAAATTCAGCCCCATGAATGTATAAGTTATTCGCAAATGCAGTTTTTTTGACGTGATAACGTCTTATAAATCGATGAAGTCGGCTGCACGCACGAAAAAGCTTGACTCATTGTCACGTTCCGTTTGAGCCGAGCGTGCAAGCGAGAGCGTGGAACAAGCGATAGAGAGGCACGATATCGGTCCGAGCGTTCGGCTTGTGATGCATCTATCTCTGTTCCATTGTTTTCTTATGACGTTATCACGTAAAATTATCGTCCGTAAACCGACTTTACAGACAACCAATTTTTTTTAAATAAATGTGTTATCAATAGTTTGCAGGTTCAACGAACGAATTTAACTTCCGAGGTCACACAAAAACTGATTGTCGTCGTTTATTAGTGTGTGTGTTAAGGTTCCTGAATGCTAAAATGATTACGAACAGAACAATTATATAAAGTAACTATTTAAAATTATATACTATATGGGATATAAAACTTCTATACAGAGTGGAGTCTAAGTCAGTCTTGTTATATTGTTACTCAGTTCATAATTTAAAATAATTTTATATAAACAAAATAAAAAAACCACTTCTTTTTTTAAATAGACCCTTGTATGATTTGCCGGCACTTGCAGGATTTGCCGGCACATGTATGATTTACCGGCACTTGCATGATTTGCCGGCACTTCCATGATTTACTGGCACTTGCATGATTTGCCGGCACTTCCATGATTTACTGGCACTTGCATGATTTGCCGGCACTTCCATGATTTACTGGCACTTGCATGATTTGCCGGCACTTCCATGATTTACTGGCACTTGCATGATTTGCCGGCACTTCCATGATTTACTGGCACTTGCATGATTTGCCGGCACTTCCATGATTTACTGGCACTTGCATGATTTGCCGGCACTTCCATGATTTACTGGCACTTGCATGATTTGCCGGCACCATAGGACTTTGACTCGAACATGACTACAACATAGTATTCCATAACAATAATATCATAAAATAAGTTTAAGTCCGATAAAGTACGATGGGAAAATTGGAGTCGCTTTAAAACTAATACAGTAGATAATAAATAAGGGGTAACGACCTTGCATAGCCGTGAGTTCGTCGTCGCGTACGTACACATCGCGTGGCAACGAAGTCAAATGTTGATTTTAACGAACACCCCGATTTTTTTAAATTATTTTTTTATTTTGAAAAATAAGTCGTTTAGAGAGCTCCTATATCATAGTCTGATTACATCCTTCTCGTAAAAACACTGACTTAGCTTCCACGGTGTATACAATTGTATCTCTTACATATATCGTCAATTCTATAAAGGAGAATTAAACTTACGCTTTGATATACGTAAACATAATTTTTAGTAAACGATGACGTAAATAACCGATAATTGTAAAAGTTCTTTAATTTTCCTTTATTTCATTAAAAATAAGGGTTAAAATATCTATTCTTAAACACAAATGATATTACTTGATTCATTCCACTGAATTTATGGCTAATACCGTTGTCACAGAGTAACTTGTACGCATCTTTATTTATTTAAGATAAGAACAAATGATTATTTATTACGAAATAAAAACTTAATGTCAAATATTTTTAAAAATTATTTTTATTTTCCATTTACAAAATAGACTGCAATTATAGATTCTTTGTCGTTGCCTGTACTGAAAAACCACACATACTGGGGACTTGTTATGCAGTTACCTGTCACACTTGACCACCACCATGATGCTATGGCATACCAAAACAACTCTACAGTGAAACCTGTTGCATACGGAGGTTTTAATGACCTGCCGTGTTTCAAAAGGCTATGAGTTGACTGTGGCATATGGAGACCCTGTTATAACGATACCCGTTGCGTTCCAGGTTTAATTTATGGGGATACCTGTCATATTTCTAGGCCCAGTTGCTAGTAGTTCTAGGACAAGGTCTCTGCATAGCCACTAAGTGCCCTCAGTCTTGATGTATGATTTTTCAAGGGCAATGATTGGAGAGACATTCTAGTCTGAAATGGTTCTCATTTTTAGTAGGATTATTCTGAGATAGTAAAAAATATAAGTAAAAAAGGTTAACTAGAGTACAAAAAATTGTATTTGCTTATTTTTAAATGTACAGTTATGTTATTTTTTTCTCATATACTGAAATTTATAAACTGGTGCTGCACTCTTAGTCCCAGGTTTCAATCTCTTTGGTTTCATAATTTTAACATCTTGCAAGTGACGTTTTAGTTCCATCTTCTGTTGAATAACCGTTAACTCTTTCTCCCTCTCTATCCGCTTAGATAACTCCCGGTATACCTTAGTCTTTTGCTTCTTCATTGATTCTAGAGTCTGAAAGCATAACGACAGTGTAAGGATTACTTTAGTGAAATGCTATTTTCTAATCATTTCATCTTCAGATGATAGAATATTGTTAAATCTACTTAGATTTTATTTTATGCATGTATACAGGATCACCCACACCCATGCAATGAGCATCAATCAATTAGCCTATTCTAGTCCACTGCTGGACATAGGCCTCTCCCAATGAGCATGTATACCACAAATTGTAATGTTTCACAGTACACCTCTGCAGTTATTGTTGTGCCAGTTCTCAAGAATCTTATGAACAGTGAAGCCACAAGTCCACCATTTACTCACCACGAGCCGCTTATGACTTAATTTATGTCTGCTGAAAGTTATCGCTTTTAATCTCTGGTCAGAATCAAACTCATTGTTGGAATTGAAATTACCAGAAAGGATTCATTTAAATAAAATGGTATTTGCTATATGTTAAAACAAATTTGAATTTAGAATTGTAAGTAATCAATCGATTTTATATTGTATATTTTGATAATACATATATTTCGATTTTGATACTAAGTTTAGATACTAGAGCAGCAATTTCATAAGTAGGTATGTAATATAACGGTTAAGTAGACTAACCTTATCATCCATCTCTGGCAGAACAATTTTATCCAAATCTGACAATCGAGGTCTATTTGATTTCCTGCCAAGTAATGCAGGGTGTGTATCCAGTCTCTTGGCTAAATCAAAGTCTTTCTCTTCTCCCTCATCAACGAAAAATGTGTGTGTGTTTGGAGTTGCATCTGATACATCTGTCATATGCAATTGTGCCTGGAAAATAAAGTATATTTTATTTAAAAGTATGATTTATACCAAAACTTTTAAATTACTTTAGACAAAGAAATTAGAAGTAGGACAGCTGTCCTGTCAGATGCCTTTCAAATAAGTCTTGGGCATGGGATGATATGAAATTTATCATACAAATTTCACATGGTTTTAAATTTCGGAATCCATGAAGGTCCCTAAAATCAAGAAGTAGATTTCCTCTTAGCTAAAAAGAAACCCTTGTTATTACTACAGACATAGAGATATTTTCAAATGTAAACACAATCAACAACAAAAGACTGAACATTTTTTATTAATTCACATCAATGGTGTAGTGGGTTAAGTTCGAACCACTTGATCGCAAGCCCAACACCTAAGCCTAGAAAGATTTTATTTATTTAAATTTAGTTATTTAACTCTGCAGCATAATAAATCTTTTTTTTATAAGACAACCCGCACTAGGAATTATTCCTGTGTCGCAGGGGACTTTACAAACAACGGGCACAAAGAACACCCAGACTCGGGACTACTATTTGTGGATCACACAAGTTTTTGTCCTGTGAGGGAAACCCATAAAACTCAGCGCGGTGTAGCGGTTTGGCGACCATGTTAACCATTGCGCCATCCGTGCAATCAAATTACCTGTAATCTGTTGATCCTTCTGCTCTCAATGGTTCTTTTCATATTGATGTACTTGATATCTTGTGTCTGCATCAGCTTCACCTGTTCTTTTGAATGCTCATCCTCTTTCTCCACTTCATGGTGTTCCTGGAACATAACAAGAGAGAGAGAGAGTCAGTTTGGCTTATCAATGTGTAAGTATTCTCTACCTTAGAAGTTTTGAGAGTGATTTTGATTACAATAGCCAACTGTGGGTGACTTGGACGACAAATCTTTCTATATATAAAAAACTTTTAACACAAAAAGTTTTTAGTTTTTGTGGCTAAAATAATCAATTACAGGTGTCCTTCATGTTGTAGTATCATTAGAACTACAAGTGTGTGCTAAGTTTCAACAAAATCGATTTACAGATGCAAAATCAATCGGTGAAAAATTATTCACTACTACCCTACACTACCCTATTTTTTTCACCCTTAGAGTTGAAATATATGTTTGAAATTTAAATGGGACCAACTTTGAAGTAAGCCCTATCCAATAAAAAAAAGAATTATCGAAATCGGACTACCTTGTAAAAAATTATGCATGGTCATACATAAAAAAATATATATACATGGGTCGACTTGAGAACCTCCTCCGTGTTTTCGTTGGTTAAAAAATCAATGTTTACTTGTTTGTATTTTATGTGCTGTTGTACCGTTCATCCGATCATCATGAAATTTTGCATCCACAGCCACAAAGATACAGAAAAGTTAAAGAAATGTTGCCGAGGAATAGAATTTACTAATATGAAATCAAAGCCGGGGGCAAAAGCTCTCATTAAATAAATATCTTGAGACTTGGCAAAGAGTGCAGTTTGCCAGATGATACTTAAGTAAAACCACTTGTAGTTTTTAGTGCCACAAAACCTCATAAGCACATTCAACTCTAGTTACCAGCAGAAAGATTAGGACTATGCTAGAAGTACTGATTACCCATTCGGTATATTCTAAAGGCCTACATTTGCACAGAAATCCTTTTATGAAACAATATGCATATATGCATAGTGTACCTCAATAGCTGATGAATTAAATTTACTGTTCATTGCTATTGACTAATAGTTAAGGCTTAGTGATATTAACAATCTCCATATCTATTAATTATATAAATACTAAATATAAAGCAATACAGTTCAGCAATCTTAAGTATAGATCTTTAGCATTATATATATGACTAGCGGCGCAATGCAGTTTCACCCGCGTAAGTCCCTTGTAAGTCTAACACAAAAAAAAAGAATTTGTTTGATTAATATATATATATATATATATATATATATATAGATAATGTAAATATTATTTATACATATTTCATATTTAAATTTTCAACTAGTAACTTTGTTAGAGTCATCTGTGATATCTTACTAACTTCCTATATAAAATATAAATGCTAAAAGTTAAAATAGCTTCATAGTAAAGTCAACTATCCTGCACATGTGCTATCCTTCTCAAATTAAATGTCCTTTTCATAAAAGCATACTCTTACAAGTCTTTTATACCTACCAATACAAAATCTAAACACAATGATATTTCGTTTTATTACTTTCAATTATCACTTGTAGTAGTTAACAAAAAGGCAAATCGGAAAGCTATATTAAGAGTTTAAATAATTCTATGTATACAGGTTTACGAGACACTAGGCCATCATAGTAGATAAAGGCCTAACTTCTTAAACAAAGAGACCCTCTTAGTTTCCCCTTTTTTGACCATCTGCAGCGTGAAAATCTATTAAACATCAACTTACCCCATCCTTCACTTTAGAATTTATCATATGATAGTAGAACTCATCAGGATTCTTGTCAAGAGTTCTTTTGCGTAGAAGTTTCAATGTCTCGCCCTTCTCATGATAGTCGTCTGCACGCTTTTTGTAATCTTTTTTCTTTTCTAGTAGGCCTAAATGTTTGCGGGATTCCGGTTGATGCCGCTCTTTGTGCGTCTTCTGGTTGGCCTTTGCGGCCTTCTTCCATGAAGACATCCCTATTTATTTGTACGAATTTCGTAGCTAGAAGTTTTACTACAATAATTCAACTTTTAATTGTATTTCAATGACTACAGCAGTTTTACCAACAACATAGTATCCTAACCAAATCCTATTTAGACATATGAATATGACGTACTAAATCCACAACCACATGTCTTTGAAGTTTGACGTTGACATCATATTGACCGAAAGTCCTGTGTTGCCTACTCTATAGTGCTGCCAAGATTAAAGAAGAAGACTGTTAAAAATGTTTTGCACTACAAGTCCACTGAAATTTCCGAAGAGGTTTAACTTGTGAACCTTTATATTGATTATATTTATATCATTAATATTTCTGGATTTACACTTATTATACGTTATAACCTCATTTACTCGGCGAAATACAACGAAGCATTGCTTTACTACCGGTTTTCTGTGAGGCCGTGGTATCACTCCGGTCAAGCCGGCCCATACGTTGCGAAGCATGGCTCTCCCAATAAGCTCTTATATATGGCACGGGCATTCTCTAATGCTTAAGACACATAAATATATTTCAACTGCACATGAATTTAATCTCTTCATTTTTTAAAAAGGAGTACTGGACTTAAGATTCTTAAGTAATGTAACACACTTTAGGTCAGTTCTTTGGAAATGATAAACGACATTTTATTTTAAACATTTAATAACGTACAAAACGATCGTGTTTATGAGCATCAAATCGAGGTACGGGCTGATGCCTTTGCCTATCTTTATAAGGAAAAAGTGTATATTCGTTATAATAGTGCTGCTGATCAAATGAAGCGTGTTCAGCAATAGGATCTATTTCAGATGACTTTTTTAATGCTGCAGGTAGCTTGATTAAAATTAAAAACAAAAACTCCAAAGCGCTGAATAATCCCACACCCAGGAACATATTGAAAACTCCACCAAGAGATGCTAAAAAAAATTAAGCATTTTATTTTAAATTCTTTAATAATTGTTGAAGTTAATTCATTATTGCGAACTTACTAGATAAGTACACAGTCCACCCAGGACTAATCCTATATTTATATATAGACATAGTAATGAAGTAGGTATTCGTATGTATCTAGAGATTCGGTATTAAAAGATTTATTATTTTCGTTTTATAAATGGTTACATCGTAAAAAAAATGTATATGGTGTCTGCGACATCAGAACAATAGCAAAATAAAATACTTAGTACTAATTGTAAAAGGCCAGGAAATCTTAATTTACGATACACACTTAAACTTGGGGTAGTTAGGAAACTAAAATCGTTTACCGTTTACAGAATATGAATATTTTAGTACTTACACAGCAAAGTGACCCAAGTGTCAGTCGGGATGAGCAAAAATTTTCGAGAGTGTGCCAAATTGACTCGAAATTTGACTACTATGGAACTAGTAGCGTTCAATCCCATGCTGGAAATTAACACTTAAGTATAATACTTACTTAACCTTGACTTTCGGACTATAGCGAACAAGTAGTTGCGGGCTCGAACCCCACCCAGTGCACTTCCAACGTAAACCAAATCAAATCAATCTTTATTTTCCAACCAAGTGTACATAAATGGTCTTATTATAACAATTTGTCTCAACTTAGTAGCCTTTTACGGCTCCTAACATAAGCGTTAAGCTTAGCTGGAGGGGTAAACAGGAATACTAGTAATGTGTGACCAACGTTACTCGTACAGTATTCGCCAAAATCATTAATATAATACAATGCGATTCAAATATGAATAGGAACGCACATGACCGTAATCTGTCAACTGTCACTTAGAAAGTATATTTTGTACAGAAACTAATTAGGTATGTACATTAACATTTTTTTTACTTTACTTTTTTAGCATTACCGAATCTATTTATTTCATAGTATGCGTTTTTCAAAATATTATTATTTCAAAAAATATCTGATAAAATCATCCTACCTAATTGGTTCGAATTGACAGCTATGACATCACAAAATGGCGCAAAGTCTTTCTTATTCTTATTTGAATCGTATAGGACCAAGAAATATGCTCACAATTTGAAGTAAGTGCTTACTTCAAATTATAAGCACGTTGAATTTAGGTCAATGTTATTCAGTATTATTTTTTATCTTGGTTCAAGAGTCCCTGTGAAGGCCAAATATATGACTAACAGCTGCAGAAAAGAAGAGAATTCTATTTATTATATATACTGCGTATGCATGTGCATATATATATTATATAATATATGTACTCACAAAAAAGGATCTATCGTGTGCTGGACGTTCAGTTCACTAGAGTCTAAAACTAGTGTCGTGGTAATCCGTTTACATGGTGGCAGACAATTGCACGACCTGTTATCTGAAAGCGGAATAAGATGTTGTAGAACATAATCTGTTCGACACGCATACTAACCAGCGGGCGTACCGAGAGGGGAGCAGGCGAGGCCCAGCAGCCCACCCTCCCCCTGGCTTTCGTATGCTTACGTAGTATTAAGTTTATTAAAGTAATTTTGAATTATTTTTTTTATTTTCCCCTCCTCCGATACCCGCAGTCCAGTTTTAATAGTTTAGGAAAAAAGTGGAGCATTTTGCAATGAAGGCTAAAAAAAATAAATGTTCATTAATAAACTAAAAAGTTTAAAACCGAACTCGCTAAAATTTATAGCACTTTTTAATATCATCACAAGCTACAATTTCAGAAAGTTTCAGACTTCTAAGTACATACGTTCCTTTGAAAGTTATGAAATGTTGAGAAAAACGCTCTTTTTTAACTTTGACCTTCATTAGCTGTTAAACAAAAGTACTTACTGACTTTGAACAGGTCTCATTTTGTAGGTAATTTAATGGAGAACAAAAAAGATTTGGGCACATATGACAAAAAATGTACTGGAAACGAGATATCACACGAAATGTAAAAGAAGTTTTTTTTCCTAAAATTGTTAAAAAAAATGATGCCCCACTTGTCCAGACTGCGGGTATCAAAATTTTTAATCAGTGCATTTTTTTACTATTTATCCAAAAATAAAAATGCGTGGTAATCCAAAATTTAGGTATTTTCGTTCCTTGACTGGGCTAATGGATAAACATACTTGAATACTTCTTTTATATTCAGCGTGTAAGTTTCACCGACGCAAAGAACTTAAGAAAACGTTTTATTAAGGATGTACAGTCATAAGTTTGATTTTGCGCTACGCAATGTAAACATATCAAACGTAGGTATAATTTTTGTCGCCGTCGAAGCAGCTGCAGCATAAATATTGTTTAATTGATTACATTGCAGTTTTTGGCCGTATGGGGGCCGTATTGATGTTTTTTCGGTCAAATATTCTGTTTACTCACTTTTATTCAAAAAAATGTAAAAAAAAAAGAACTTTCCGGAAGGAAATTCCAATGATTTACCACACAGAATGATGATCTGAATCTACTTTTTCAAGACTCAGCAGGTCGTTTTTTACACCCATTATATAAAAACAATAACACGTATTCACACATACAAAATGCACTACCGCCACACTAAAGAACTAGGCGATTAATAAAATCTATGAAATAAATATTAAACTACGTAATCTACAGAGCGTTTAACTTTATCTTTCTCACCCTCACACATACTTACATTCACTAGCCCTAATGCATTCCAAACGTGTGACGGGACACATCGGCAGCATCCCTGTTTCATCACCGTCCTTTGGGGTGGTGAGATCTCGACAACCACAAAATTTTTCTGCACATTTCATCTGTAAAAATGAGCATGACTTGTTTAGTTCTACAACTGACTAAAAAATCGCAAAGTACAGCACTTTGGAGTCACAAACATTGGACTAATTAATACCAACGGATGAAGAGTTTCAAATATTGCATCTGGTTCCAATGTAAAAAAACTTTGTGTAATGCTATCACAGCAATTCTGTTCTCCTTATAACCTCACTCAATTTAAATATGACAACAGTAAGTTTTAACAAAAAATAGCACGAAAATGAGAAAACAATAAATATTCAAATGAGAATGACAGGTTCCTAATTCAAATGTAAACGGCATCTACACAGCACAATTTCACGCACAATTTGACTAGATTTTCAATCGAATGGTTTCGTGTGGACGCAAATCGTCCAATTCAAGGTCATTGGGTGGTTAGGATCGCCTGACTTGATCGTGTCACATCAAATCGGTTCGTGTGAAAGCTGATCGACTAATTTTAGTCTGCCTGCACTAGGTGCCATACTGAGCGGATGTGTTCCGATTTTAAGAGATGTCTATTTACGCGTTATTATCGCGTCTCATCAATTAGATGGTTTTATTTACAGGTAGCATTTCTTCAAAAAGAAATCTATTACGTATACGGTAACCTTTCTTACAAACGTCCGTTTAGCACAGAAAATACAATCAAATGAAAATTGGCAATTTAGTTATACGTGTGGACAGTAAGCCAATTCAATGACAAATCTGATAAGGTATTAAAATTGTATCGTCTGGATACCGTTTTATTGTATTGAAACAATACTTATAGGACGACCGCGTACACCATTTCTAAGTTCCTTTTAAAAAAATCATGGGAAGCTCCAAGACATTTAATTTTCCCTGTGCCTTAGACACTGGTGTACAGGATTCACAGTAGTGTAGGTAGTATATAGCACAAACTTAAAACATGGTTAAAGTGTAACTCTTACCTCGTACTTTTTTATTACTTACTGAACTCCCGCTTGTCCGCTATCCAAATGCCGACATATTTTTTGACAAACTTAGTGTTTACTTAAAAAAGGAATAAGAATATAATGCTACCTATATCTGAGAGAAAGATTATTTGATATTATTTTATAACATAGCGTCAACTTACATATAAGTGAAGTGTCTAAATATATACATACCATGCATGAAGTCATAGAATATCCTTTACGATGAACACAGGTACTTTTCATCAAATTAGCCGTGGCTGGATTTTTTGAAGTTACGATAAACTTCTGGTAGGCCATATAAAGGGACCCAGGCACTAAGGAGTCAGATCCATTGTCTTCCTCGGTGTCGTACATTGTGATCAACTAGAATGAAATAACACACGAACTGAAGAAATAGGTAGGTACTGTAAAGAAGTGGAGGAATTAATTAGGGTCATTAAACCATCGCAATGCTCGTTCACAAACTGTAAAGTAATTCTGGCTGTAATAACTTTGAACACTTCATACTTAATATGTGTCTAGCCGTCTTAAAAAGTACTATAACTCTTAGTGTTGAGCCCTCAGGTCATGGGCGTATCACGTTTTTGGCACAAGGGAAGGCAAAAATCGTATAAATATTAGGTATTTTTAGTGTATTGTAATGTAAGTCGTATAGTGTAACGTGACTGAAACGTACTCGTAACTTCAATAATGAACTTCAGTAAACAAAAGCCATACGGGGTAGCTAAACCCCTCCCCCCTGTCTACCTCCTGAGTATGCCCATGTCTTAGGTTAAGAGCATCTACCACTATAATAATTAGTGATTGTAGAGTACCGTACTTCGTTGAAAACATGCTACTATTAGAATGTCCTCAAATGTATGAGCGTACTTCATTTATAAACTAAGGTTGCGTCTTTAAAGTTCAAAGTTCTTCCCCAATGGAGTACCTATTGTTATCACCTCTTGGCAGGAGCACCTCTAAACCTCTTCTCGCAAGATAGATTTTGCCATCCTGTATGTTCTACCGGTTCCATACGTTGAATTCTGAGGAGTTCTTTGCGACGATGTCTGTAGCTATATGCTGTTATCACACGGCTCTCCACCAGCAAGGGTTCACTCGTTTATGACCCGAAAAACAATTTCCTACTACTACTTCCTAAATATTATTGGTATACAACACCCTATGCTACATAGTACTTAATTGGCTTAATTCACCTCACAGCCGTAGATTCTAGATCCTTGGGTATACTGCAGCACCAGATCCAACATCTGAGTTGTGTGGGTCCTAGATTCAAAGTGTTGTGATAAATTTTGCAACCTAAAAAGAGTGATACTTAGGTAAATTGATGTACATTGAAGTATTTATTAAACACTGCATTTCACGTTAGTAGCTTCTTACAGGAAAGTATCGACGAGTGACTTTTATTGAAAAAACTCTTAATCATTTTCAAAGAAAAGAATATTTTGTCTTTTTCTGATTAGGTGTTACTTACTTTTTCGGATCGATTGTACAACATTTGCCGTAAGTAGTCAACTCCGAATGGAACAGCTCCTCACAAGGTACAACAGTCTCTTGAAACCGACATCTTTTCGTATGCTTGCTACAATCTGGTTGATAATTCAGCATTATTTTAGCCAAATTTAAATTGCTATTTACCAGGAAGTCATCAAGAAGTAAAAGCTGATCTTTACGTATGGATTTTTTGGTGAGAAGGCGAGCTAGTATTCTCGGTATTCTTTGCTTTTCAGTTTCATTTATTGACCTTTAAAAAGTAAACAATATTCATTAATTACGTTAGGCACATTATTCCAACAGTAGTGCAACTGCGTTCGCCGGTCAATTTCAGAAAATAAATTACAAGGGTTGTTACTGCGATAGGTGAGAGTGCGTCAATGAGCTTTAAAGTAAAAAAATATCTTACAATTTCTCCAAAAGCACGTCAGCGACATTTTCAGTCGTTGGACATACGATAATGGCTGGAATCTTGTCCTCCATGAGCTCATCATTGCTGATACTGTCTGAGAGCGTCAATAATGCTGGCACTTCTAAGAGGCGTGCCCATAAAACTGCGCAGAGTACACCTGCACAGCAAGCGCTTGCTCCACAGCAGATTAGCCAGCCAACTCTAGAACAGTTTTAGATTTGTTAAGCCTCCACCAGAATTCGTGGCAGGCCAAACACTTTCTCTTTGGTGATGTTTGGTAACCATCTGGTTTATCATGTCCGGAAACATATATAATGTCGGACCGACTTACATAAACCAAAAGATGTTTCTATTTCTTAAATATAGTTATGACATTTATTAGCCTTGGTTTTCCTTGATTCATGTGTGAATTTCAATAAACGTAACGCCTGCAGAAGACAGCAACTAGTCAACAACATTAACGTTACCAGCATTATACTAGCATAAGCCGCGATTGTAATTTCACCAATATGTGTAGGGTGGAATTCGATTTTTATGACCAGGATAATTTCTTTCTAACATTGTCATTATTTTGCCTATTACATTACAAAGGCATTAAAGGAAAATACAAATTTCTGTAAGTAGGTATGTCATGTTGACCATAACGATTTTTTTTTATTTTGGTAAGTATAATTAAATCAGTGTAAGTACATACCGGTCTATGTAATACTTTGAGCATAAATACTTGAAGCCGTGCAGTGTCGTTGTTTTAACATAATTCTTGACGGCTTTACTCATTGCTGTCTTCCTCATGATCAGAAGTCGGTACTTCAATTTCAAACTAATTTCATTCTTAGCTTTGAACGGCCAGCGTTCACTAGTAACTAAAAACAATTGGACGTCGTTTGACGAAAAGGGTCCAAAGCACAATATTGTCGAAAATGAGTTATGTTCGTCAAACTACTCTTTGTCGTCGATACTATCACACCAGTAAAACGTTCTAAGTTAATTAACTTGCAACATGACAATTTCAATATAATGTACCAACCCACATGTTTAAAAGGATATGGCTTCAAGTTAAGAAAAATAAAAAAAAATCGTAACAAAAAAATTAGATAGGCAGGTACATTAATGAAACAATGACGAAATACTGCCTGAACTTTAAAACTATTGAAGTATCTCAAAAGTAACTCTGTATGGATTGGATCCTTCGTTAAACGACGCCCATTTAAGATTAAGTCCAGTTATTAGTTATATAATGACACAAATTAGCATACGAGAGACTAATTACGCGTTACCTCGACTACCACAATCACTTACATCTGTTAAAAATTTATTTGTTAACAAACAGGCTATCCCTACTTGAACTAGAATTTTAGATTATTACAGATTAACGCAATCAAACACCAGCCAGCATGGGATTTCTATATTATTGAATTGTAGGTACCGGCAAAAAATAGTCCTGCAATGGAAAAATACAGAATGTTAATGAAAGGAAGAAATAGAAAACAGAAATCAGATAAACCGCTCCCAATGAGCCGTCAACGTCAATTGTGGCACTTACGCGATGTCGATTCAAAACGATTAATTACAATATTGACCAACTATTCATGTAGGAGGCAAGAAGAGCTGGTATTAATAGGTGACAAACATCTACTCTGTAATTATGGGTTCATTTATGTGTTTTCCATTCTATGGCCGTAGTCTAAATTATGATGACTCCAGCCACGACCCTGACAAGGAGTAGGCGTAACCCAAATTTTAATGACGGTATATTATATACACATATTTATAGATATTTTAGTAAAAAGAATATAATGTCGAATGCGATAAGTTAGCGGCAGAGTAGTAATTTTTCACTTTATCTTAGCGAGTGAGCCAGCGGTCCCGTTTGGTGGGTCCGAAGTTCCGAACTACTCGATAGCTTCCAAAAGATGAAGATAGAGTATACTTTATTGCACAATAAAAATAGGATAGGTACATACAAAAAAATAAAATATTGATTAGCAGTAGGTACAATGGGCGGTCTTATCGCAGTCTGCGATCTCTCACAGACAACCTTTGATGAACTATACTGTATAGTACTAGGTGACTTGTGGTGCACATTAGTCTTACTTACTAAACAATAACATACATACATACACATATACATACATATTCATATATAAACACATAAATACAGAGACATATATACATATAGGTTATTACAAAGATAGGTAGTGATGAGTTGTTGGAAAGTAGTTAGTGACTTTGCCCGTCTGATAACTTCTGGCAATGCATTCCATAGGCGTGCAGCTTGCACTATAAAGGATTTGTCAGAAAAAGTTGTGGCGTTGGTTGGTATTTCGGCGTCAGGTTTTCCAATGATCTTAAGTATCTATGCGAAATGCGAAACGTTTCTTGGGGTAGACAGGGGTAGTAGGGTTAAATACAGTAAAGAGAGGATATGAAGAAGAAGCCACTTGAGCTTGGTACGAAATTCGGAGATATGATCATATTTGCGTAAGCTAAAGATGAACCTTATACAGAAATTCTGGAGCCTCTCAAGTTTATCTAGTTGGTCCTCATTGAGATCAAGATAGCTGACATCAGCATAGTCAAGAATGGGAAGAAGAATGTAAATAGGAATGTAAGTAGGAAGGAAATTACGTAATCTTCTTAAAGAAGCAGCAGAGGCAAATAATTTTCAACTCGTATTTTGCATCTAAACACTCCAGGAGAGGATTTATTTGATATGTATCCCTAAGTTTTTTACACTATTGCTCAAAGGAATAGTGACACATTCAAAAGAAATTGGTGGAAGTACTAAATAATCAATTTTAGGAATAAGTCTAGAGCTACCGACATTTATGATTTTCGTCTTACTAGGGTTAACCTTGAGCCCATACAATGTTGTCCATCTGCTTAAACTAGTTAGATCTTTACTAATGGTATCTGTACCAGTGTGTAGATCTGCAAATCGTCTATATAAATGTGGTGAGAAGAGAGAAGTTCTTAGAGATTGAATTAATAAATATTGAAAAAAGTAAAGGAGATAAAACGCCACTCTGTGGCACACCAGCTGTTGTGTTAGACCAGGTGGAATAGTTATCATCCAGTCGAAAACGTTGCCGACAGCCAAACAGGTAACTACGCAATCAGTCAATAGCTGATGGAGATATGTTGAGTGAGTTTAGTATGGCAAGGAGAACATCGTAGTCCACAGTGTTAAAAGCATTGCTGAAGTCTAGTAAACAGAGTACTGTGAGCTTTCCATTCTCCATGCCAGTCCTTATTTCATCTGTAATATTGACGAGGGAAGTAGTCGTACTATGGCCGGGGCGGAAACCGGATTGGAACTACTAACTATACTGACTAAGAACAAACGGAGGGTAGTCAGGAGTTGGAAGTGTTAAAAGATAATTTAATATTTTCAATTTGGTTGTCTTATTCAAATTAGACGAAGCAGATAAGTGCTGGTTAAGCATATCTATATCTAAAAACTTAGGAGACGATTCTTGACGCTGTTTCCCAACCCCTAGTGAACGAAAGAATTTTGCAAACCTTAGCTGGGTTACCGTTTTGTATGGCTATGTTGGCGTTGTGCATTCCCACATACCTTGTTGCAGTAGTTACGTAATTTTAAATACTGCGCCTAAATTTCCGTCCGAACTCAAAACGTAACCGTCGCCCCTCTAAACGTTCCGCTCACGAGACTCGTAACGTCACCGCCATAGTGTAATAATCTAATATTAATTATATCGACAGTAATAGTAATTACTTTTTCAATTTATAATCCACAATGTTTTTAAGTAAAATTGTAATTCTTTCCTATTCATTGTAATAAGTAACAAAACAATACTATTTGTGTATCTTAATGACAAAACATAGCACAATAAGACTTATTTATAAGACCACATTGATTGTATCTACCTATGTTTTACAAATAAATGATTTGATTGATTGATTGAGTGTTTGTATAAGTAGGTACTCTATGGTCAAAATCAATTGTCTGTGTTATTTTCGCTAAATTGTAATCACCGACAATTACAATATTTGTTGATAATTTAGGTTAATCTTCCGAGGATGCGGGTGGGAGTTACATTTCTGGTTTTTCTATGAAGGTCATAATAGAGATATGATCAAAGACAGACCGCTAGAGGAAAATTTTTAGGTGGGAATTTTTATAATAAGAGGAAATCCCTCTCTAGGGACTTCTTCACACTAGTGAAGTGCCCCGCGGCTTACACAACTTTTACTCTGTCTGGGTTTCTCGATGTCGACACATAGGTAAGCATTTTAAATAGACCCTATAAATCCCCCTAGCGGAAGTATGCTATGTTAATGTTATGTAGCTATGTTAAAAGATCTTTACAATAATTACCATGCTTCCATGAGTTTAATAAAGTAACACGAAATGCCAATGATACTGAAATACGATTGTGATGGCTACACATGTTTAAACAACACATGTAAATGTAAGTCGAGCTCTTTAAAAACACAGACAAACGTATTGTTATCGTTATATTACTCCTCATTACCCGCTAACACGAGGGTTGACACAAACTGCACAATTGTACCCAATATCACCAGCGCCGAGACCATGAACGCGACAAAGGTCATCTGCCATCAGAACATTAAATTAATACTTCATACAAATGTTTGATTGTGATCAAATATGCCGACATTAAGGAACACAACAGAGCTAAGTAAGCAGACAGTCACGAGTTACGAAGTGTGTGCGGCGATGTGAGATATTCCTGTGCAGCTTAGCAAGTAATTAAGGCACGAAATAACTGTTTTATTCAGTGAAATCTTGTCCTAATTACACATTCAGACTTCAAGGTAAAACAAAAAACCAGCCAAGTGCGAATCGGACTCGTACAAGAAAGGTCGAGCAACAAAAGCCAAAAAAAAAACACGTTTCTAGTAGGGGAGCCCCTTTAATTTTTAATATGTTTTTATTATTTGTTGTTGTAACGCCAAAAGAAATACACAAACACAAATTTCAACTGTCTACCTATTACGGATCATGAGATACAGCCCGCTGACACACAGACGGACGGACAACGGAGTCTTAGAAATAGGGTCCCATTGGCTACCCTTCGGGTACGGAACCCTAAAAAGACAAAAAAAACATTCGTGTTAATTTATTTTTGCGGTAGGTAAGTGATTATGTCCTTTTCTGTGCCCCTGATAACGTGTACCTCTACGAAATTTCATGATGATCCGTTGAGTTGTTAATGCATAAAAGCGTAACAAACAAACTGACATTCGCATATGTTATACTAGCAGCGCCCCGCGGTTTCACACGCGTAAGTCCCGATCCCGTAGGAATATCGGGATAAAAAGTAGCCTATGCGTTAATCCAGGTCTCCAGCTATCTACATACCAAATTTCATCGCAATCGGTTCAGTGGTTTTTGCATTAAAGAGTAACAAACATCCATCCATCCATCCAAACTTTCACATTTATAATATTAGTGGGATGGGATTAGTCAGGATGACGATTGTCGTACGTAGTGGTGGAATCTACCATATTTAACGCAGTGGCATTACCCAGATTCTCAATTAACCAATGTGCCGTAGAAAGCAGTGCAGAGGTCACTAACATATGACTGACTAGCTGTTCCCGTGCGGCTTCGCTCTCGTGTTAAGTACACGTAATTTGTATATTTTGCGCGGATCCATTATTCTTTTTCCAAAATAAAAGTAGCCTAAGTTACTCCTTATAACACCAGATATCTGCCTGTGAAAGTCCCGTGGAAATTGGTCCACCCGTTCCGGCGATTAGCCGAAACAAGCAGACAGACAGAAATTTAAAAAAATAATTTTTACTCATAGGTGTAAATAACTGTATGAGCTTAAAAAAACCTATTATTTTGATATTACAAATAGACACTTCAATTTTATTTATTTGTATGGAGTATGGATGTATGGATGTCCTTGACAAGTCGTGCCACTAATGGCCATGCTATCTTGCATCAAATATTCCCTGCGATAGCAATGCTTAGATACAGATCTAACATGTTCGCCAGTAATTGTTTTAGTTACATTTTGGTATATGAGTAATTGTCAAAAGATTTTTTAACAATAAGGCATGGACATTGGACAACCATATGTTCCGCCTTTTCCATGTTTTGTTTTGTTATATTGAATAGCCAGTCGAGTCAACATAAAAAAATTACTTCGGAATAATTTGTATAGAGCTGAAAATTGGTATAGGTGTTAAATAGAGGTACTGATCCTTTCAACTTAAGAAAAAAACTGGAGATTAAAGGTCAAAAAGACCGATTTTTACAACAAATCTTGGAAGTTAATTTTAACTTATACTAACTTTTAAACTTTCGCGTTCCATGATATAATTATGTATTTATACGGGAATTAACGCGATCACGAAAAGGTATTTCATACCTCTGAATTGCCTGACGTTTCGACCAGGTTGCACTGGCCCTGCTCACAGGCTGACTCATGGCCAGTGCAACCTGGTCGAAACGTCAGGCAATTCAGAATGATGTAATACCTTTTCATGATCGCGTTAATTCCCGTATTAATACATAATTAATTTTAACTTGCTTCTAATTGTCGTATTCAAATGAAAGAAAATTCGCCACTTTGTATGGGGTATTGGTACCGAGCTGTAGGTACAATGTTAAAACTTAGACCATTTTATATATTGTTTTAGAGCAAATTTGTGAAAAATCGGTCTTTGCGACTTTTGACCTCAAAATTTTATTCGAGGTCAAAAGTCGCAAAGACCGATTTTTCGTAAAAGTGGGATCGATAGGGACTTTTGATACTTTTATAATGGTAGGTACCTATACTTACCGTTTGTACTAATTTTCAGTTGTTTGGTTATGCTTTCTTTCGTCTATTTTGACTGGATAACCAGAGTTAAATAATTATGTAAGTATACGGCTACTAACTAGAGTATCCATGGTGCGCTTGTAGACCTTGTAGTCCCACGTAGTGTTAGGTTATGAGTACACAACACAGCCATGACTTGATCGTCCTTCGTATGAGCTCCAGTAGGTCATATAAAAGGTAGGCTAGGAGTCACCGTCGTCATCTTCCTACCAATTACTAGGAGTCAGCAACAGGTCTTTTATTTATACTACCACTTGTACTCGTTGCTTTTTTATCCCTTCTCAAAACATTTTCATGATATGACAAAAGTTGTCACCACCTCAAAAACTCGTATTTGTTTTATTAAAAATATGGGTAAGCTATTATAATAGATGATAAAACTTTTCAATATGTAATAAAAATGAGTTAATAGACATTATGACTAGTTATACCTACCGGTAACGACACGTCATTAGTCGGCCTGACAATGGTGGGGTGATAAAAAGGTTAAGAATGCATTATAAGTTACTAACGATCACTTGAGTGCGGATTGAGGTACGAACAACATAACAGTTACTGTTATTTAGTGAATTTGATAGTTCATAGCAATAGTGGTGAGACTGTTGCTAATACAAACTTGCATAAATGGACCCACTTTTAAACCGCCTCTAGTTATTATCACACCATACATTTGCATCTCAGCTACATGCTAAATACGTTATGTATAAGTGCGCCAAAAATCATAGCCAACACCAAACTCGACTAAAAACAACAATAAGTTAAATAGCTTAGTGTCTAAATAGTATTATAGGAATAAAAAAGTCAATGATACATCAATAGCGTTTATTTGATTATTCATATCTTAACAAAACATTAGAGTTATTATGTCAGTGTCACTGCTATTACAATGAGTACATGCGGGGACTAGTTCATTATCAATAAACTTTCTTATTTCAGGTTTCCCATTCAAAGATGTTTATACACAAAAAGGCGATAATTTAAAAAAAAGGAAATTGTTAGGTTATAAACGTGGCGTCTAGTACGCAAAATATCTGTGATACTCAATTGTAATGCAAAACGTGTAAAACATTAAAACCCCGTTAAACTGTTAAACTATGTACATTGTATAAAAAAATTCAGCTTCCCATGCTAGCCACTCTTGAAAAGTAGGAGAATATATGACAAAATGGTAATAAACAAAAAAAAATAGAAGAGCCTTATTCACAGTTACACCTTGCCATTAGGACATTATGTATATCAAATATATACATACATTTATCCTAACCAGCAACGTGTCTAATCTCTGAATACTCCAACGCTACTTAAATATAACATATTTTTTTATTTTAGTGGACTCTACCTTTAAATATAACATGTTATTAAGTCTCTTTTGATCGCGTTCGCACGCCATCTCAAAGTGACAGCACGAGATGTAACGTCTTAAAATCAAGCAGCGTTTGGGTATTTGACGGGTATTAAAGATTACGATTAGAATTTTGCAACTTGGCCAAATTTGTTAGGATACTTAGACCAAACGCCGGCACTTTAAATGAAGTATACTTTAACGCTACTTAAATATAACATGTTATTAAGTCTCGTTCGATCGCGTTAACACTCCATCTGAAAGTGACAATGACAGCACGAGATGTAACGTCTTAAAATCGAGCAGCGTTTGGGTATTTGACGTATATTAAAGATTACGATTAGAATTTTGCAACTTGGCTAAATTTGTTAGGATACTTAGCCCAAACGCCGGCACTTTAAATTAAGTATACTTTAACGCTACTTAAATATAACATGTTATTAAGTCTCGTTCGATCGCGTTCACACTCAATCTTAAAGTCACAGTGACAGCACGAGATGTAACGTCTTAAAATCGAGCAGCGTTTGGGTATTTGACAGGTATTAACGATTACGATTAGAATCTTGCAACTTAGCCAAATTTGCTTTAATTAGGCTACTTAGACCAAACGCCGGCACTTTAAATTAAGTATAGACAGTAATTTCACGTTTTAGACACCACGCTCACTCAAAATTATCACCTTTCGCCACCACAAACTATTTATAAAACATATAATTTCCACCATTCCTATACAATCATGATATATGTACCTACGTAGGTACATCCGTATTTAGTAACAATTTCATAACCTATCTACAATGCCATGTATAAAATTGACAAAAACTGTCATTAATTTTTTAACATCAATATATAAATTTATATTTCTACACATACATACATATAAAACACCGAAAAATATAAAACACCGAAATTAAGCACTTTGAGCTTTCAATATTAATATTTTTTATCGACTATTCGATACAGTATTAAAATACATCGATACCATCAATTATCTACATCACTAATTATGCTGTTATATTATCATAAACATTCATTACAATATTTTATCACAATAAATTCTAATACATTCAGTTTTAGTAGATAATTGTATTACGCTACATATAGGTAGAAGTTAAATATGAACATTTAAGAGAAATAATAAATTCATTGAATTAAATGCAACTTTTTCCTTTCTTTCTTTGAAAATGGGCTCATATTCATAAATATACTATACATGTACAGAGAAGAATATATACAATATATAGAGTACAAGAGGAAGTCTTGGAGTATTTTTGTATGTTTGAGTTTTGGACAACGATGAACGAAGGTTAAGGAAAAAATTGTGCTTTCAAAATTGCCCTCAAAAAATTTAAACTGTAAAGTATTAAATACATAGTCACCCTCTCTCTCCTATCTGTGGTTAACCGTTTAATGATTTATTAAATGAGAAGGAACTCACAATCTACAATCCAGAAATTTTTGTCACCAATGAGGTCAATAAAAGTTAAGTGACTCCTATTTTTACTATAGATGTTTTGAATAGTTAAGTGTAAGGTACCAAAGATTTATTGCGAATGAAGAAAGAAACACAAGGTTACATAGTCCTCTCTAAAGTTTAATATATTGCATTACTAGTGCTTACAGTAACTTTAGTTACTCAAGTGAGATATACTTAGTCGAGTTAAAATAAAAATTGCTATTAACAAACCGCCAGTGACTCACATAAAAATATTACCTACCATTCTAAGAAAAAAGATATTCTAAGGTTGAAGCCATTGTACGTCTGCCGAAAGAGAGCCCACGTGTCCAACGATCACCGCGTCGTCGATGTTTAACGCACATAAGCGAGCGTGGTGAAGGTCAGGAACACGCGGGGCAGCCGGGCTCAGGAGGCGCCCACCTGCGCCGGGCTCACGTCCAGCAGGCAGAAGGCGGCCCGACACACCGGGCACGTGGCGCGGCCCGCCAGCCACTGCGCCGGCGGGCCGCTGGCGCGCGCCGCCCACCAGCGCGCCATGCACGCGCTGCACCACAACACGCTGCGCCACACAACACGACTACTGTTATTCATTTACACCTCGTAATGTGACAACAGGGTACTTCAAAAAGAGAAACTTCTTATACCTATAGAAATGAAAGTGTCGTCACATACCGACAATTGCACTGTTGACACTGTGGCGGTCCACCCTCTACGTGTGGGGGTGGCGGATGGCATCGACGGTTGATCTTCACGTCTGCTGG
>OY982565.1:24978681-25129509 GCA_963859945.1 Euplagia quadripunctaria
AATACGATTTGAGTCGCTCGACTGGTCCAGTACGTTCACCCAAGATTTTTTATATGTGAGGATGTAATAGAATGGGCGACGTACATATTATGTTGGAAGGTTTTTCAGGTATCGCTTACCATCGGGCAAATAATGTGGTTGCTTGCTAGTTTAATTACAAAAAAGGTACTTTCTGATCGAACGGCCCTTTTTTATTCTTACGTTTCGTAACAACTTTTTACAAAATTCCTCACATAAAGAAAATTATTTTCAAACTAGCAGCGCCCCGCGGTTACACATGTGTAAGTCCCGATGGATTCCCGTGAGAATATCGGTATAAAAAGTAGCCTATGAGTTAATGCAGGTCTCCAGCTATTTACATACCAAGTTTCATAGGAATCGGTTCAGTAGTTTTCACAAACTTTCGCCTTTATAATATTAGTGTGATTTTAAATTTAATTATTATTTTTTTATAATTCACCATACCGTAGTAGTAATACACTCTTACAATTTTCAGCTCTCTTGACTCAATATGCGACGATACCGTTCAGTCCCTGGTCAAATGTGGTGCCTTAGAAGTGATTAAGAATGGTTCCTCCGACACCTCCGCGCCCTCCGACTCCTCACGTGGAGACAGTCACGTGTGTGGCGACAGCTCTCTCACTGTGAGCAAGCTGGGCAAAGCGGCAATAAAAGGTAAAGTTAGCACCGTACCATATTTAAAACAATTTGTGTATGAATATCAAAATTTCTAAAAAAATATGTAGGTATATTAAAACTCTTTACAATCTGCAACCTCTATGCGATCGCTATGATACTAAAAAATAATAGGCAATCATAGGACTGCCGACAGAAGTGAAAACTTAAACGAAACGACGAACAACAACTCACTGGAGTCTCTCTCTCTCTCTCTCTCTCTCTGCCTCTCTGTGCCTCTCTGACGCTGTACATGTAAATATAAGAAACTCGGCTCCGTCGTCCGAAACGTCATACGTACAAACAGAGGACAGTCGGACATCAGGGTCACGTGTCCTGACGCGAGTTTAACATTTTTTACCCATTCCTAAAAGTGCACAACGCTGCTAAAGAAGTTTTTACTTCAAAAATTCAAAGACAACAACCAAAGATAATTCATCTGATTCTAATTTTGAATCTGTAATTAATAACTTCTTGGTTTGTTTCTTTGAAATGAGACGAACGACAACCTTGTTTTGTTGATGGCAGTTCATTGATAGTAAACTACAATCTGAAACTCATTCTGTAATTGTATTATAATCCTAAAGAACTTCCATATTACAGAATTCTTAATACCTATTGCAGCACTTTCTCATTGTTATTCGAAGGTTGCATGGATTTATCAACGGCTCGCCAGCTTCTCGAAGACCTGGAGGTGGCCTCCAGAGGTCTGGTGTTGATGGGTAGCCTGCACCTTCTGTACCTAGTCACTCCTCACGAAGCAGCCACCTTGGTCAGACTTGACTACAGACATTATTATGCTCTGGTGAGTTGGTCAAGTTAGCTAATGAGGAGAAGAGAAAAGAAAGTGGGTGAGCCATGCTTCGGCACGTATGGGCCGGCTCGACCGGAGTGATATCGCGGCCTCATAGCAACGATTGCGTTGTGTTTCGCCGAGTGGGTGTGGTTACTGGAGGCCCTAACCCTTTCCTGTCCCCCCTCTTCACTTCTCTTCCCCTACTCCCACCTTAAAGGTCAGTAACGCACTTAAGTTGCAGGTACCCGTGGGCAGCGGTAGTCACTAATTGATGAACTAAAACTTTCTATAAGGCATGTTGTTTAAAATTCCTTTCCAACTTCATATTACAAAGTTTTTCAGTACTGTAATCTTGACGAAGAAGGTGTCCAGACGGCAAGAATCCTGGGAATCACTGAAATGAATGCTGTCAGAATGATGACTGGGAAAGCTATTACTGTAAGTAATATACTGCTAAATAAGCATTGTCGAAATAGGCAAATTATATTTCTATGGGTTTCAAAGAATATAATATAATAAAAATGTATTTACTGAACTCGGAACTCGAAAAAACAGTAATAATATGTTTATTTGTGTAAAATGGCTGAAATATGACGATGACTGGCCTGCTGTTATAGTGGTTAGTGACCCGGACTGTTAAGCCAGAGGTCGTGGGTTCCATTCCCACCCAGGACAAATAATTGTGTGATGAGCACGATCATTTGTTCTGTGTCTGGATGTAATTTATCCATAATATGTATGTATTTAGAAATATATAAGTATGTTTATCAGCAGTCTGGTTACCATAGTACAGGCTCTGCCTAGTTTGGGATCAGACGGCCGTCTGTGAGATGTGTCCAGTTATTATTATTATTCTCTTTATTCATCTTCTACCATATAAATTACATTTTTAAATATGTACATAAAAATATATATTTAAAAATATAAAAAATAGTACACCACCGACATCGGGTACAGGGACCAAGATACCGGTGGTTAGGGCTCCAAAGACAGGAACCTCCTCACTATACGGGCCGTGTCGAGAAGAACTGCCTTGTGCATCAGTCCCTTGATCCAACCGTCTAACGCGAGCCTCTTAAGGTGTTGATCGAGGCTCTTGGCTATTAATCCATGAGCCGATATGACAATCGGAACAATAATCGCCGATTCGACATTCCACATATCGACAATCTCGTGAGACAAATCCAAATATTATTATTATTATTATTGTTGAACATGTCGGAAAAAAAAATCATTTTTTTTTTTATAGCTTGGTGTTACCCGTGCGGAGCCGGGCCGAGTTGCTAGTATAATATAATTATGTATAAATTAACGCGATCACGTAATATATATCACATGGAATATTGTTTTTTAATAGAATGTTCCTGAGAAAGTGCTGTGTCGATTCTACTTGGCTCTGATGTTGCGCGACTTGTGGAAACAAGTTCCTTTTCCGACTGTTGCGAACAAGTGGGTACTGTTTGATGTTCTGTGTTCTTTAGCGATATGTTACGATCTCCTTGTTATAGAACTGCTAGGTTTTCCTTGTAACACCCAAACACTTACAAATTTACAATAATAAGAACAATTTTGATATTGAATACGAATTTTTTTTTTTTTTTGTCTTGGTTAAGTAGGGTAGAGAGTTGCAAAAAAACCCCTATATTTTTCATTCTCCAAAAAAAATACGGTTCGCGATGTAAGCATTTATTTGTATGCAATAAAAGCAGTAAATTAAATTTCTTCTTTGTTGCGCATCACATATTATAACAGACTGACAGACCCGCGCCACTACGTCTGCGTTTGTAAATTTTCCCCATTTTTCCAACATTTTTCATTGATGCTCCGCCCCTATTGGTCGTAGCGGGATGTTATATAGCATGTAGCCTTCTTCGATAAATGGGCTATCCAACACTGAAAGAATTTCAAAATCCGATCAGTAGTACCGGAGATTACCCCGAACATCTCAAACTCACAAACTTTTCTAACTCTTTATAATATTAGTATAATAATTATATAGACTAGTATAGATCAGTATGAGAAATAAATATTTTTTAATAGAGATAAAGAATTGTTTTATAGATTGACCTTTATTTTAGAGAAAAATTATTGCAAAATATTCTTCTGTTTAGTCACTACATATTATAAGTCCTCCACCGCGTCCGTCTGTCTGTTCGCGATAAACTGAAAAAAGAAAATGGATTTTCATGCGGTTTTCACTAATAGACAGAGCGATTCATAAGGAAGGTTTAGGTGTGAATGAAGGTTAGATGATAGTTGAAGATGTCTCTGGTACCCGTGCGAAGTCGGGGCGGGTTGCTAGTTACTTTAATAAATATGCTTTATTATCTTCATTAGTAACTATGTAAACAATTGTTGAAAGTAAATTTTAACGTATTTCTAATTGTCGTATCGAAGTGTATGTTGTATGTAGTTCGGATGGTTATACTATAATTAGGCTTCTTGGACCTGATGTGACGATGGAGCCAGGAGGTGGATCTCTTTAGTGGCTACTAGTAAACTCCTCGACTTTAGGCTCTTATGATTGACGATCAATTGATTAATTCGACGAGTCCAGCAGATTGGGCTCAGTAAAGCTGATCTGATGATGGTTAGTTATAGATCGACACAAGCAGGCAGTAGATTTTGGTGTTTTCACCTAATTTACCTCGACAATCCAGTACATGCTGTAGCGTCTGTTTGCATCGATCTATGATTTTTAACAGTAGCTTCAATTTAACGTTCATAAATGTCACTTAGTGTCTTAATTGAATAAATGATTTCGAATTTGAATTGAGTGTAATCAGTGCGGTGAACATATCTCTCAGGTATTGTATCCCTCGCGGCACGGTCCAGTCCGTGATGTCGTCGTCGTCGGCCTTCGCGTCGTGCGCGGCGCGGTTCTGCGAGGAGCTGGAGCAGCTGTGGAGCTTCAGGGCCCTGCTGGCGGAGCTGGCGCTGCGCCTGCAGACCTGTGTCGCACCCGAGCTGGCGCAGCTCATGGAACTGCCCGCTGTTAAAAAGGTACCTAGCGACATATTGCTTCTAACTGTATAGTATTCAGTTGGTTGTCTACTTATACAACATAACGAAACCGCAACATCTTTGCCGGCTCGAAGGACCAAATGCTGTGTGTGTGTGTTATTACACTAAACATTTAGTCCTTCGAACCGGTTATACAACACAACGGTCAATGTACAGCATGACTCGTATACTACCTAATATTTTAAAAGACGATGTGAGTTTGTTACTGTTGTTGAAAAGTAACTAACATGAACGAAACCTCGGGCTAGTCTATATACTGATAATATGTATAACACAAAGTTGTTCCTAGAGGTATATATATATATGTATTGCCAGGCCCGTGCACTGCAACTATCTCGCGCTGGATACAAGCGAATAGAAGATCTAGCGAAGGCCTCAGTGGACGACCTGATGTCGGCCATATCGCACCTGTCCAGGACCAGCGCTAATCAACTCATCAGCGCGGCCAGGGTACGTGCACTTATAGGTTTGACTAACTACTAATTTTAGTACTTGGACCATTTTTAGTACCTAACACCATTAAGTTGGTAATAGTCCGGAATTAAAGTAATCTCTAGTTTCAACTTAAGTGGGTTAGAACTAGGAATAGATTTAACAATTACACAATTTTATTAAAAATCAGTTTTTTTCAATTTTTGTCTGTCTGTTCGGGTGGACCGATTTCCACGGCACTTCACTGGCAAATAGCTGGTGTTATAAGGAGTAACTTAGGCTACTTTTATTTTGAAAAAAGAATTAGGGTTCTGCGCAAAATATATAAATATGTACATGCGAACAAAGCCGCTCGGGAACTGCTGGTTATTAATAATTATAAATTGCAGATGACGCTAATAGAGAAAGTGGAGAATCTTCGCGCCGAAGCCGAAGATGTGATGGAAGAACTTAATGCATAAACAATTATCGATGTCAGTACATCATTGATTGGCCGACGATATAGACGAAGTTACGAAGAGAAGACGAAGAAAGAGTACCTCTGACTTATATTTTAATGGACAGAATAAATATAGTATTTTTACAATAACAGAAATAAAAAATACTTGTATTAAATAAATGTATTAAGTGCCTACCTCAATGTTATGTTCGAAGATTTTCAAATATCTCTGAAAATATTATTTTTAGATAGTGTCTATTACCTCAATAATTATCGTTACCAATTGCTAGAATTACTATAAGCATTGTGATTTTTTGTTGCTACAGTGTCTGTGATAATTGTCTAATATGCGTAATATAAGAGAAATAATAATTAATTATATAAAATGTGCCTTAATAATGTACTCAATTCTGATAAACGTGACACAAAATATGTGTGTATGTAATTTCTACCTTCACTCAAATTATTTATATTGTATTTAGTGCATTATTTCTGGAAATGAGGGAATATTTTTATATAACTTGTCTTTAGTTTAATGAATTGGACTGCAATGTTTAGCATTTACTTAATATATATTGATAATAATTTCATAACAAATCAAATGTAATACCTATTAGATAATAAGTTAATGAAACACATCGAGTAATATGGGATGCTATAATTGATTGTTAAATATCTGATGAAATAAATTAAAATTGTTTTACTTATGGCTAGGGTCATGACTACTCGACTAGTAACAGTAATGTCTGCAACGATTTGTACCAAACGATTGTTGTCTTAGGCCTCTAACAGACGGTGCCAGGGTTCACAGGGATCCTTGTAAGGGTACACCTGAGGCCCTGGTAATATGGACTGTGACGGAACACCGTGTGGTTTTAGTCGGTTCGAGTCCGACATACCACCCTACCGCTTAGCCCAGGTGGGGTGACGACCCGCTGGGGTTGCCACACGTAAAAAATAAAATAAAATAAAAAGGCCTCTAACAGATGATAATAAATTTTTTACGCAATGGACTACAACTAAAGACGCGATATCTGCTCTGCAAACGCTTGCAAAACACGTATTTTGGTATATTTTTCTGGACGGTTTTTGAAGATATTTCGTGAAACGTCATGGAGATGTTTCGTACAATTTTGTGGTGTTCTTTATCACGTGCCAATAATGTTATGAATTTGCTTGTGTCGGTAAAAGGACTTGTACTGTTTGAGATTTATTTTTCTTCGTAATTTTTTAATCGAATTAAAATAATATTATGTATAATACTGAGATTAAAGGGTAACGTAAGGAGCTATGACAGCCAGCTATAAGTGCTCTGTCAGTCATATTTTTAAATTTAGAAAATACAAAAAAAGAAACTTTCTTTATTATTTATTTATCGTCTCTTATAAATGCAAGGTTTCAATGTGAGCACTGGCAGTTTGGCCTTCTTGGTAGGAGGGCCCTGAACCTTGGTGAACTCCATGAAGTAGAACACGTTGTTGCTCTTGTCCAATTGTTTAAGCTTAAAGCCAAGACGTAGGACCTCTTTAGTAAAATTCTCCACGTTGTCGAATCGGCTTTCCACTTCAGCTATTAGAAGATGACCACTGAAAATATAAAAAATAAATTATTTTTAGATGATATTACATTTGACTAGTTTGGCAGGTGTTTGGACTACTTGGATTTTTGGAAGGACAATTGGGGAAGTTTGGTTTCCTTTTACTTTCCAACCAACCATTGAAAACGAAATGTATTAGTATACTACTCTCTTTAAACTAGTTCTACAGGCGCCAATTCTTTATACTCTTTCCAAAGATTTAATACAACGTATGTATTGTTTGATGCAACGTCGGGTCCTCGCTTGTTCCTGCACGTCACCTGATTGAGAGGTTTTACCCTGTTACTATTAGTGCTGATAATGAACTATGTGTACTATCACAAGCTTAGTGTCATAACAAAATTCAGTATTTTCGCTCAATGATTTATTACGACTTTCGTTGCGGTCTGACTCAACAACAATGTTACGATAGACTTCGATTGGTATTTCATTACAAAGCCCCATCTCTTGCCACTGTTTACCGCTGGTTTAATAAGTTTAAACGTGGTCAAAGCAAACTCACTGACGATTCTCGAAGAGGACGTCCTTCTACGGCGACTACTGAAGATAACGTGAGTACTGTGCGGCTAATGATAGAAGCTGATAGAAGGGTGACATATCAATAGATTCGGGCAGCTTTAGACATTGGTAAAAGTATGACGGAGGTGACTCGAATACGGTATATGACATCTTCACAAAGCAAACATTTTGAATAAAATATATATTTTTTTTAATGTTATAGGCGGCAAACGAGTAAACGGGTCACTTGATGGTAAATAACTACCGCCGCCCATGGGCACCTGCAACTAGAGTCACAAGTGTGTTGCAGCCCTTTAAGGTGAAAGTAGGGGAAAAGGGGGGAGAGAGGGGAAGGGCGGGAGTAGAGGAGGGGGGGTGTAAAGGGAAGGGTTAGGGCCTCCAGCAGAACCAGTTTAAAGTTTGCTAGCACCACTCTCTCGTTGCAAAATATATCCATAACATATTCAATATTACTCATTAGTCATTTACCTACTATAACAACGACCATTCCTGCCTACAGAAAATACTATTTAGAATACACTACTATGAAAAATATAATATATTTGCTTTTGTATCTAAATAATTACATAAACTTAAAAACGAAAACATTATCAATAAACAAAATTTGATGTAAATCGTTAGAGCCGCCTCCGAGATACGCGAAAAACATTTATAATAAATATACACACAAGTATTGTTCGTTTAAATGTGTTACATCTACATTCTATATTTGGTGAAGTGTAAGGTTATCAATTATTGCTTATTTGCGAGATGCATTTACGTTGTTTCGTTCAAAAGACTTACCCTGTTTTTAACACTCTGTTTGCCTCCACCAGATATTGCGTGAGATCAGTACCCATCAACGCTAGACAATATACGGCCACATCCATAGAAGATGATAGTAGCGGTGTCCTAGCCATATCGCAAGCTTCCACTCCTGGTGCCTTGGCTACCAGGTCGAACGAACGGACTGTGTGCGGTATCCGGCGAGACAAAGCTGCCTCTCCACAACCCATATCTGCTATTAGGCAGGATTTTGGCCTGGGGAATTAGAATAACATTTTATTATTATTGGCAAAACAACCTGGATAACAGCATATGCCTAGCATGCATAGAAAAACCTAGTGCCATGCTCATTTATGTATTGCAACTGGTTAATTTAAGTCAGTGAAGGAGTAGGCGTTTGCGTTCTTCAAACCCATTTGATGGAAAAGGACGATTAAGACGAAGATGATACACTCTTATCTAAGACAAACCTATTCACTCTACTCTTGAAGGTTCCAGGACAGGCAGCTCATTTGAGACCTTGGCGAGTCGAAGTAAAGTAGCACACCCACCAAAGTAAAACCTACTGATAAGCATGGTGACTTTACGACAATGCTCAAGAATATGTAGTTCCCTATTTAGTGAGCACATCGTAGTTTATAAGCTCTTGACTCTTTCTTTTATTCTCCTGTCTAAGTTACCAAATTTTAAAAATAATATGCAATAATATTACTTACATTTTCATAATTTTTTTGATGATAACATCTAGAGGATTAACAGGCCACTTTTTAACTTGAAGCTGATAACCTTGATGGTATGTTTCAAAAGCAACCGGGTCTTCTTTGAATAATTGATGAGCCTCCGATCCAGAAGAAGTGTACAGTTTCTCATTTAAGTATCTGAACTGTGCAGCTGTAAGAATAATAAATGTTAACTTCTACCGTTTTTGCTGCTTTAACATTCTCAATCCACCTTCCCAATGCTTGCTTTCTTGTATTATGTGAACATGTACAATTTTGTTGTATAGCAATACCCCTTCATTTAGAAAGGGAGTATGAAAGAACAAACATAGCTTTTGGCAGCAACCTAAAAAAGCACTTAGCAACGCTTTCAAGTATGATTGATGATCACACTGTATGTGTGATCATCAATCATACTGGAAAGCGTTATATGGAATATCTTACTTCAAGATCCCTTGCATCTAAGGTCTGGTCAAAATCTCAAAGCTGCTTGAATAAGGCAACAGAAGACTGGCCATTATCTAAGTCATCTGGATGACTTATATGATTAAGTCTTCTGATGCCTATATTCAAGAGTGGACATCCTATAGTTAAGTAAAAATAATAACTTGAGACACTACACAGGTCTGTGAGGCCGTCTGTCTGATCTCAAACTAGGCAGAGACTATCATGGTAACCAGACTGCCGATTAACATACTTATATATTACTAAATACATACATATTACAGATAAAATACACCCAGACACAGAGCAAATGATCATCACACAATTATTTGTCCTGGTTGAGAATCGAACCCAGAACCTCTAGCTTAGCAGTCAAGATCTATAACCACTGGGCCAAACTGATAAACTCTTCGTAAATTCCAGTCATTTAAACTTCAATTGTATTAATTGTGTGCCACTTACCTTTGAGTCGCTCTAACATCCTCTCTCTCAGTTTGTTGCTCTTATTATCTACACTTATATGTCTTCTGTTGCTCTGATTAGCTAGCAATGATTTTAATCTATTTTTCTTTGTATTGATAGGCCCGTTACTAATAACATTGTTACTAACATCATTTATTTGACTATTATCATCATCTTGATTACTTTTCTTCTTCTTTTTCTTTGGCTTATTCTCTGTGAACAATAAGTCTTCTTTGTCATCATTTTCTATGATCTCATTAAACTTTTTCTTTTTTGCATTCAATAAAACTTCATCAAAATTCTGTGTCTCATGGATTTGTGATTCTTCTGCTTGTTCTGATGTTTTCTTCAACGTGTTTACTGGTTTAGTATCTAGCTTGCGTTTCCTTGATTTCTTGTTAGCGCCGTTGGTTAATGTTTTTTTATTTTCTTTCAAACTAGTATTCTGAGGTACTTTTGTTTTGACTTGAATAGGTTTATATTCTTTGAATTTTACAGGTTTTGGTAAAACTTTTATTTTAGGCTTATTTGAATTCTTTCCTTTGTGTTTATTAACTTTTGATGTTTGCTTAATCTTAGATTCTGGCGAGCTTTTTTGTTTTTTCTGAAAATTCAGGAAATTCATACCAATTTAAATACAATATTGTTTTAGAGGTTAGCAATTTCATTATGTCCCTATATGTATAGTGTACCGTTATTTTTTATATTATAGGGGGCAAACGAGCAGACGGGTCACCTGATGGTAAATGACTACCGTCGCCCAAGGACACCTGGAACTCAAGAGTCACAAATGCGTTGCCGGCCTTTGAGATGGGAGTACGCTCTTTTCTTGAAAGTCGTATCGGTCCGGAAAAACCGCAGGTGACAATTTGTTCCAGAGATTGGTTGTGCGAGGCATAATACATTACTACCGATATATAGCTTTTCAATCTTTAATACTTGTCTTATTCATGATTGTAGACCTAGCCTATCACTTCTATGTGAAATTATCAATAAGTACCTTTTGAAGTGCCTGATTCTTTTTCATAAAACTTGTATGCGTTTTAGGAACATCGTCCTCCCATTCTGGTGCTTTAAACATATTACTTTAATCTATCACCATATATTATTAACGATAAAAATGAGGTTATTTCCACTACAATGCGTGGTTTTAATGTTGTTATACGAACTGTCAATGTCAAACCTGTCGGCCTGACCTTCGATTTCTTAAATTATATTGACAGAGCAATAATTAAGCTCTTTGTTGACAATTGACTCCAAAACACGTTTTGTTTCTTTAATGGTCATGAAGCTTAATAACAGTAAAAAATTTAAAAAAAAAAGCATGTGTGTGCAATTCACACACAGCTGAAGTGAAACTTTTAAATTAATTATCCAACGAATTGTAATACGCAAATGCGCGGAAATGATACACGTGAATGACACAAGACAGCTTCGTAGTACGCAGGCGCAAAGATACGTACTAGCATACGAAGATTATAGGAAACACTGTATATTTGTATTCTATCTCATTCTCTCGCAGGCTAAATCCTATTTATGAATATGTTTGTCCCTTTTCAGTGCTGTATACTTGTATTCTATCTCATTCTGTCGCAGGCTAAATCCTATTGTATTGTGTTTGTCTCTTTTTAGTGTGACTTAAGGCTTCGCAGGCGCAAAGACAAAGATTATAGGAAACACTGTATACTTGTATTCTATCTCATTCTCTCGTATGCTTAATCCTTTTTATAAATGTTTGTCTCTGAATTTCAAATCACAACGATTCTAAAGAAGTTCAACAATCGAGTTTTTAACAGTGGATCTACTTTTAATTTTAAACCTTTGCTATATCAAATCCGGGCTCCAGAAGAATTAATGTAAACAATCCTACGATACGAATATTTATCGTTGCTGTGTCTCTTTGTATTGGTTTGGGTGTTGTACCTATATATATAATATTTATGTATTTGCAAAAAATGTATCTAAGTAGGTATGTTTATTCGTGTTCTAGGAACCAGAGTACAAGCGATGCATGAATTGGACCACCGCAGTTCCACCCGCGCGTATGGACTACTCCGTCCTAACAGGCGTAGCGTGATGTTAATTAGCCTATATTTATAACCTTCCTCAAGAGTGGGACTATGTGTCAAAATAATTCTTGAAATCCAACTTTTGGTTCCAGAGATTTGCACGTTCAACAAATATAATATACCAACAAAGAAACAATCCATACTTCTACTAACCTTTTACAATGTTATAAATGCGAAAGTAACTCTGTCTGTCTGTTACGCTTTCACGCCTACACCGCGGTACTAATCTTGATGAATTTTGGTATAGAGATAAACAAGACCTTGGAGAAGAACATACCTATGCTACTTTATAAAATAATCCTTGATCTTGGCAAAATAGGCTGAAAGTTTGTATGGGAGAGCAATCATTTTTCAAGTTTTGGAGACCCTGGCAATAAGGACACCTTGATGGATAGTCGGTTAGAGGCCGCCACACTACCTTGCCATTACGTGTCATTAGTGGTGATGACCCGCCGGGTTTCTATACCCAAAAAAGGTGTACATTTCGAAAAATAAAATACTTTTCCCATGGGCAAATATAATGTGTGTACCTACTATAGAAAATGCATAAATGACACAAGCACTGCTATTTACTTATTATGTAGACACCACATTAATTATTTTATAATTACTTAATTATTACCTCCTTAATTATACAGAATGAATTTGTCATCATCAAATTTTTTCTAGACACTAGACATCATTCAAGGACACCATTTTTGCATAAAAATAGCTAGATAAAATATTTCACAAAAAAAAAAGTTCTCGAGAAAAATTTCCAGCTGTGTGGTCACTTAGTCAAACGTAAAAATAGGTTGGTAAAATTTTCAAAAGCAAAAATAATTGTATCAAAAAAGTTGTCCAGCTGCGTGGTCTCTAAGTCAAACGTAAAAATATTAAATGCGGCGAAGTAGAAAGTTCCGATAGCGCGCGGTTATTGACACTTAGCGTGAGTGAGACAACTTTATGATGGAAATTACTCAATATTTCAGTACTAAGTGATTTCAAAACAAAAAACAGATTTCACATAATTTTCATCAAAGATTCTACTGTGTGAATTTGAATCAAAAATATTTTTTTATGGTATAGGGGGCAAACGAGCAGACGGACCACCTGCTGGTAAATGCCTGCCGTCACCCATGAGCACCTGCAACTCAAGAGTCACAAGTGCTTTGCCGGCCTTTAAGGTGGGTGTAGGGAAAGGGGGGAATAGAGGGCGAGGAGGAGAGAGAGGGAGAGGGAAGGGTTAGGGCCTTCGGTAATCTCACTCACTCGCCGAAAAGCAATGCAAGCATTGCTTCACTACCGGTTTTCTGTGAGGCCGTGGTATCATTCCGGTCGAGCCCGCCCATACGTGCCGAAGCATGGCTCTCCCACGAACAAATTAATAAAGCTCTTCAATTTTGTTTCCATAGTTTCACTTTATCTCATTGTTCCATAATAATCATTAATTGTTTATTACTATTGTTCGCATATTAATATATAATTTACCATTATTTTCAATAGTAATATGAAAACATATCATAATTTTTTTTCGAGTTTTACAATGGATATGGACGAAAGTTTTTTTTACTTCATTAATATTATAAATATTGTTTAAACAATATAAATAAAATGTTTCTAATTTTGAATAACATAAAAAAACAAAATTTAAAAACAAAAAACATCAAAATCGGATCTGTTTTTGAGGACTTCCTAAGATTGCCTGTTTTATGTATTCATTGACGTGACTATTTGTTATGCACGTTACCCGTAACTGTGAGTTCTGTGACAGTCTAGTGGCCTTTTATATTTTTATGAATTGCTATAAATCCTTTAACCATGCCTGCGTGAATATTTACACGCTCAATCTAACACTGACCCTGAATGATGGTTTTAAAGAAATTAGTAAGGTAGACGTACTAGCGTCATAACCCTCCATTTTGCTTCGCCGTAGTCGGGTAAAAATGGACATGTATTTTGAGATTTACTCACCTACAGTTTCTACAGTCATGGTTTTGCCTCCTTGCGTAAGGATCTACTTATATTGAAATTAACCAAAGTTACAAAGTTTTAAGGTTACCTACAGAGTAAGTGAATTTAAAGATTAAACCTTTTGCAACCTACGTACTATTAGTAGTGTTATACACAGTGGCGTAACAATACCATCTGAGGCCCGTGGCTAATTCATCGGATGGGGCACAAGTTCAGCCCTAGGGCCATGGGCCCGTGGCCTTTTGCCCGGTCTGCCACCCTATTGTCACGCCACTGGTTATACATATAAAAGGAGAGACATACTTAGCTAGAACTCGGCACTATAACGTAAATACTTAGTAATCTGTGCTATAACACATTTTTTAACAAAAAAATAAAACGAGTTCAACGAAATTAATTGTGAAAAAAAAACTAATAGGAAAATACATAGAATACGTTATTAAGTACAGTTATGAAAATTTGTGCATCACTTTTTATGAAAATCGCGGACATACAAACCACCTACATACATACGGATCGAAAACAAAACCTCCTTTTTTGAAGTCAGTTAAAACCGCCTTAGCGAGTCCTAATTTCTAATAATTAGTCCGTGATTTTCATTAAAAGTAATAATTAATGCACCAATTTTCATAACTGTACTACATAACTAACTTATTCTATGTATTTTTCCAATTAATACTTTTATACGTACCTTCTTCAAATAGTGTAAATATCGTACGTACACAGACATGTAACATCGGGCGCGTCAAATACTTTGTATCTTTACCAACCTTTATTTTAATATTATTATTTTGCTTGAATTTTCAGATGTATGGCGCCTTTAGTAAAGTGGAGGTCATGCTGTATCTACCGTTCTACTTAACTGGTTTACATTAAAGATCAAACTTGCTGCAGTATTTAAGAACTTTACTAAATATTACTCTTTGATTTTTTTAAGACAAACAAACAACAGGAAAAATGTGTTATTTAAGATCTGAAATAGTACAGATACGGGTTTGCCATAGTTTTATAACAGTACGGACAAATATGAGCTTTAATAAACCTATACCAGTATAATTGTGCCTTCATCGAAAAGTTGTCTGGTAGAAACGGCAATCAACCATTAACCGTTCATTTTACTAATTTTGTGGCCTAAAGTTAGACTTGTCACATATTGCAATGGCCTAACATATTTTTACATTTATTTCTTTCAAACGTTATCTTTAGAACTAATTTCAAATGAAAACTTTGCAAAACCATCGCAGTTTTTGAGAGCTCAATTCATACAAAAAACAAAAGTTAATGTGAATGACTGAGAATTATTACTCATGTTTATATATTATAGTGTGAACCAACCCCTAATTGCTCTCATTTTCTGTATAAACACGACATATTAAAACGAGTTTCCCAGAGGCCTCCACTGAACCGTGTGATTGTTTCTGCGAGTTGCATACTCGTATTGCATATGTCTATATAATAGTGTGGAAATGTGGATTATCCAACTTCGGTCAGAACAATAATATAATTATGTTCATTTAACATGTGAACAGTCCAGTCACAGAATTGGATATGTGATAAGAGTCTACACAGTTTGTTTGTTCGACTCCCAATGCGCATGTCAGTAAACTCGCCCTGCGCATTACCAATTAAGAATCAACACCTACGGATACTCTATATGAGTGTTATTTACTAATTAAAATAGAGATTTCTATGATTACTACTAAAACGTTTTTGATTGTACAATTACAAGACTATTTCAAACACAGTTTTAAAGAATTTATGTTAAAATTCCAACAATAACCTAAAACCTCTCTATGCGGTTGTTATTAATGATTCAGTGCGTGTATTTTTGCAAGTGCTAATTTTATGAACCTACAAGTGATAATTTTTTAGTGCAGTTATGTGTGATAATGAGGAACTCATAACGTGTTAATTTTATATATCCAACGTAAGTAGTTTTTAATTAAACCATTAATTGTTGGGTGGGAACAATTAAACAACATTAAAAAATAGTATCTTTTACATTGGGACTAATCCCACGCATTTTTTTTTCATTTCCTGCAAATACATTGTATGGGGCGGAATACCAGCCAGCTAGTCAACTCAAAAGTCTACCAGTCAACCTTAGGGTGATGTCGAGAGGGCAGGTGTCCACTGTCCAGTACACCTGTCCTGTAAACAAGGCTAAACAAGGATAGGTGTCTTGGAACCCACAACAATCAGACATCAATTGGATATGTTAAAAATATTATAAATCCACTTCCTTTCTTAAAAATACTGTTTTTAACTTTTTACAGTAAAACGGTGCGTAGAAAAACGGCCAGTACGTAGGTATATCTATTATCATATTCTTGATAATACATCCTATAATCAATCAATCATTTGTATCTGCTATACAATTTATAAATCTGGTTCTCAATGATGTTAAATGAGGAAGAATATTGGTAACGATTGTTACTTTCTGTCGCTAGTACATTTGAATGACACTGATTGTTAAGTAATTAGTGAACAAGTGATCTAAATGCCTATTCTTTCTAATAAATTAATCTATATTTAAAACGTGACTATGAGAACCAAGCTATATCGATGAATTCAATAAGAAAAATAAGTTAATCATAGTCGACTTACCTACTTTCGAAATTAAAACATAATTGAACAATATTTGGCTAGATACACTTTTTATAGGAACTACTTAACAGTCAATAGAATCCCTGAATTCTCTATAATGTTATAGTCTCATTTCATATTCATTCGAAATCCGAAAAAAAGTACTATTGTAATATAAACACTATAATCGTTTTTTTTTGCCAATAGGTCAGTAAACTTCCACAGATATATAACTCGTGGTTCAATAAGTACCGATACTAAATACTAAAACAAAGTTTCTTTGATAAAATTATTTTTTATTCATCAACATATTATCCCCTTCAACTGCGATAGAGTCCCTCCAACCTTTTTCTGACTTTTCTATTCCATCTTTGGCTTCAAAATAAGCTTCCGTTGCTGCGATTATCCACTCTGCTGACTGCCGATTGGATTCCAGAGTGAAATGGTGAATCCATGTTTCATTTATTGTCACATACCGTCTTAAAAATCCTTTTCATTCCTATTGAACAGTACCAAACAGCGCACTGAATCATTGATACGTTGTTGCTTTTGAGCAATTGCTAACAAACGCGGCACCCGTTTGGAAAAAGCTTTTTCATTGCCAAATTTTGTTGTAAAATAGTGAAAACACTATCAGTAGAAATCTTCACTATCTCAGCTATCTCTCGAACTTTTACCTTCCGACCTTCCTTCACGTTTTTTAGGACATGGTTGATTATTTTTTGAGTCATTGCTTCATTTGGACGACCAAAGCGTTCAGCATCATTTGTGTCTATACGACCGCGTTTGACATCGGCAAGCCACCGATAAATGGTTGGTTTACAACGAGCATATTCCGGATAACATTTTATAAGCCACTGCTGTGCTTGAACGGTGTCTGTGACAATTAAAAACAAAAGTAGCGGCACAGAAACATATCATTTGATGGCCAGTACTCCCTAAAAATAAAAAAAATATATATCTATGCGCCAACTCCGAGTTAGTCTCAGGATTGATTAGCTTTTTCCGATTGATAGAATGGGGTAAATAACTGTCAAATCAGTATCTATTTAATAAATGTCGAAACGGAAAGTTCGATACATTTTTGTATGAAATACTAAGACATGACGTCACCCCTTGGTATTGTCAAACTATACACTTTACGGAACTATCAGTCAGATTGGAATAATGATTTGTGTTTTATAGAATATTCTTTGAGGAAGGTTGTAGGCTATGTAACATCACGCTACGTCCCTTAGCATAGAGACCATAAACGCGAGTGAAACTGCTTGGAACGGCTAGTAGTAAAATAAATTAAAAATGTTAAATAAAAGTGGACGACAATTGTCACAGTATTGCCTTACTTAGATAAAAAATTTTTTGAACATAGTCATCTCCCCAATTAAAAAAAATAGGTTGATACCTGCCTACCTACCTACCTACATACCTATTCACAGAAGGGTACAATTTCAAAAAAAAAATTAAAATACCCCCGACTCAAAAATCCCTTCAACGATGTCCCAAAAACACATATTCTTGAATTATGTCAAGTCACCTTTCAAACAAAAAAACCGCACTCAAATCGGTTCATCCGTTTGGGAGCTATGATGCAGCAGACGGACACACAAACGAATACTATACACAGACCCACAGACACGTCAAACATATAACACCCCTCTTTTTGGGTCGGTGGTTAAAAAGGGGCGGCCTTATCGCAGTCTGCGATCTCTTACAGCTTTCATCTTTGGATTGACTATTGCTACATGTCGATAATGGGTAGATGCTCCACGCATTAAAAATATTTTACTACCAAACTATAATATTCATCTGTAATAGAAGGAATTCATTGAGATTGTGGCGGAACGGTTGTCGTGTCCCTCCAACTTAGGGAGGATCCTCCAGCCAGTCTAGATGATCATGCCTAGCGGACCGCGGCCAGTTGGTTGATATTTTGAATATGTAGGTACTAATGGGCGCGAGAAATTTCATTGTGCAATGCAGGCTTAGTAGTTACTCCGTAGTTCGGTGTGTTTTCGTTAGATGACATTGAAGTATGTTTTTCGCTGTATGTGGAAGTGGCCACAAGATAAAGACCAGTATTATTCTGTTAATTACAGTCCTCGCGTTTGACGAAGGTTATAGTCATACCTATATATAGAAAAACTAGTGGTGTATCAATAAACGTTCCCCATTGCTTAGCATGACGTGGCATTCAAATAATGGTTGAAACAAATGTAGTTACTCTATGGAAATATAGATAAAATATGAAGGTCTTTGCTACGCTTTACTTTGTTTCTTGTCATTAGCATATTTTAAAAAATTACTATTCTTATATTTATATCTCAAATAATATTAACTGGGTCACTGACATGATGTAGACTTTTCCTTATTATGTAATAAGTCTTCGTTGACCTTCGCTTCGTCGCCGCTCCGGTAAAGGCACGCTGCCGGATACAACGGCGCGATATGTTCCGCGCTCTTCTGAATAAGATGGACCAGGGCCACGCATTACACGATGGTATTGATAAGATAATAGTTACTTCGTAACAGATCTCATACAAAAGCGAAAATACCTACGCTATAATAGCCTACAAAATTTAAATAATAATACCTGGCGTTAGCTGCAACTAAAAATATATCTTGTGCACACTTTTTGAAAGTTGAGAATGCTTTGCCCATCGCGCGACGCGACGGTCGTGTGTGTGTGTCTAGTGAAATAATAAACTAGAAATAATTTGACAGGCCTGTTGATCTAGTGAGACTCTAGTGGTTAGTGATCCTGACTACTAAGCTAGGGGTCGTGGGTTCGATTCCTACCCAGGACAAATAATTGTGTGAGATCATTTGTTCGGTGTCTGGGTGTAATTTATCTATAATATGTATGTATTTAGAAACATATAAAGATGTTTATCAGCTGTCTGGTTACCATAGTACAGGCTCTGCCTAGTTTGAGATCAAACGGCCGTGTGTAAGATGTGTCAAGTTATTATCATTTATAAGTTAAGTTATTATAATGAAGGGATTCTATCTTGAAAACCTCCCTGTGGTTCACCCTGGGCAACATCGGTGATGGTGCTTATTTTGTTTTCTCCTACTGGAGTGAGCGCTATCGCCGACGGCTAATAGTCTGGCAAGGAGGGGCCTGCCTCTAAGGCCACTCTATATTTCTCTGCCTTTCCTCTGATTCATGCAGAGGTTGTTACTGTGCGGAGGCACGACAAATGGGCGACGGGTTCGCCGACAGTGAATCAACACAGCGTTGGTGGACACATGTCTAACATAGACCTCCGCTCGGCCCAACCGTAACCCTGCCCGGTAACAGACAGGCACGGAGGCTCCTTAGAGCTGCGAGGCCGAAAATCCTCTATAAAAACACTATAACGGGGCGGCGGACACAATCTGATATAGATCACCGATCGGCCCACCATCATCTTGTCCGACAATGGGCGAGAACGGACACATGAGGTAGAAAACCTCCATAAAAAATTACTATCGTGGCGGAAGGGTCTGCCGTTATTTGGTCCCTTCAAAGACGTTGGACATCAGACTGACACAGGCCACCTTCCGGCCAAGCTGTTATCCTGAATTGACAGGAGTGGTGGTTCTCCAGGACCGTGAGGAAGAAAAACCTCTATAAAAATAACCCCAATCTCACGCTCTGACGCCTGGCAATGGGATCCCGAAGGCGTCCTTGTCGGAGGACATAAAATTCATACACAATGGCAGAGGTTAATACAAAAGTATCTACCCAGGAGGGTCCCAGACGCTGTTTGTCTGGGGAATCCCTCCTGGAGCCAGTTGGCTCCGGCAGCTCCCAGTCGTATTTTGGGGGTGCAACCAATGCCCAAACAGCCCGTCGGTCAGCTGTAAATCGATCACCAAAACAAGCGCAAATTAGAGGGAGACCAATTAGATGTCACTGTAATTACTTCATGTATCACTTTCACCACCATCAACATAACTAATATATTTCACGATTTAAACCCTGGGCTCTCTGCTTGTGTAATTTTCATCCATTTCATTATGTGTTCGCAGTAGCTGTTCTATGTTTCTGTGAAAAATCCTATGAAATAAGCACAACATTTAAAAATTTAAAAATATAATAATAATAATATGTTTTTTTTATTGTAAGTATATTTAAAAATGTAATTTATATATTTAAGAAATAAATGAAGACAAGAATAATAATAATAATAACATCATATATCTCACACACGGCCATCTGATCCTAAACTAGGCAGAACCTGTACTATGGTAACCAGACTGCTGTTAAACATACTTATATATTTCTAAATACATACATATTATAGATAAATTACACCCAGACAGGGACAAATTATCGTGCTCATCACACAATTATTTGTCCTGGGTGGGAATCGAACCCACGACCTCTGGCTTAGCAGTCAGGGTCACTAACCACTAGACCAACAGGCCAGTCTATATATCTATAGTGTTTTTTTTAAATAAAATGGCTAATATTTGTCTGAAAACGATTTTGTGGAAGGTAATATTATTGAGACATTCCATTAGTAGTAGTAATAGCTTACCCGAATTTGTTTTTATTAAATATAGCAGCGCCACGCGGTTTCACCCGCGTAAGTTCCGATCCGGTGGGAATATCAGGATAAAAAGTAGCCTATGCCGTAATCGGTTCAGTGGTTTTTGCATGAAAGAGTAACAAACATCCTTCATCCATCCATCGATCCAAACTTTCGCATTTATAATATTAGGGATTCTTTAATATATTTTCTATCAAGCTGGATCCGAACATAGTTCCAAATGTTTTATTTGGATATGGCATACCGTTTTCCAGGATCCGTTATTCTATACGAGTCGAAATAATAATAATAAATGCTTATGTAAATGAAATAATCTTTAAACAGCGAATATACTATAATGCTGGTCTGAAGTGCGATTTTCATACGAGACTAGCTGAACCCCGCAGTTACACTTGCGTTTATGGTCACTGCTCCGCTCCTATTGGTCGTAGCATGATGTTATGTATAGCCTATAGTATTCCTCGACAAATGGTCTATCCAACGCTTAAAGATTTTTTCAATTCGAACCAGTAGTTATTTTAGAGATTTGTTTAAATTAATTATTAAACGTATAAAGTCTATTTCTAATATTTCGTTGAATTGTGTGCATTTCTGAACATACCATCACCATTGAAAATTGTTTTTCTAATCCTACTAATATTATAAACGCGAAAGTTTGTAACTATGGATGGATGGATGGATGTTTGTTACTCTTTCACGTAAAAACTACTAAACCGATTGCGATGAAACTTGGTATGTAGATAACTGGAGACCTGGGTTAATATATAGGTTACTTTTTATCCCGATATTCCTACGGGATCAGGACTTACGCGGGTGAAACCGCGGGGCGCTGCTAGTAAAGAATAATGCGAAGTAACAATTGTTTATAATTTAATGTCCCATAACTTCTGACATGATATTACTAGATTAATATCATAGTGTTTTTTTTTTACATTCTGCGTATAAATTGTTTTCAATAGTAAAAATCATTATTCAAAATTTCAAATGCCTTTTTTCATGTTTTCCTATGCGCAGACCTTACTGAGTTTACGATTTGTATGTAAGTATGCAGTTACCGGTCTTCATTATTTTTTAAATCACAGTAGCCTACAGAAAACTCTTGATATTTCCCAGAAGCTTGGTTAGCCTTTGTGGAAGCTTACAATTTGTGTATCTGTTATAGTTTCGAGACAAACGATATCAACATCCAAAAAAATTTGACTCATATACTGTTAATTGCATGTACAGCGTGTGATAATAGATCGATTTTCCTGTGTTGCGCATACTCTGTACGTTACGATCTAGATCAAATCAATGTATTTAATATTAAAGTTTTTACGATTGTAATGTGTTTTGTGCATTAAAATAAATAATAAAAAAAAAAGAATTCAGCATAAAAAAGAAGTCATTTCTAGAAAAAAAATTAAGGTACAATGCCAGACTGATTACCCGAGGATGAGTCAGTCAGTCAGGTACCTACACTCAGTGGCAGTATCTAATTGTAGCCTGTAGAAAGAAGGCTAGACTTAGTTTTAGTCGAATGCAACCGGCTCCACCCAATATTAGCCGTGATTAAAAAGGATACCTAGGTTTAACCAACTGCTATCGACCGCACCTAGGTTTAGACGGCTAGCACTAGGTGTAACCCCGTACTTCGGCTGTAACATATCGATTTCTTAAAATCTACGCGACTATATTGTTATATTTTTTGTTGAATAACGGAAAATGTACGGACATAAACTAGTCATTATTTGGAAGGTAACTACAATAACCAAAGCTATCATTAGTTTATCATAAATTCATATCAATGTCTAAATTAAATAACAGTTATGTTGAGCTTTACGGAACAAAGGTGCTTACAGGTCTATTTTGTTCAATCACTCCAATTATTTGGCGATTTTAACATAATAACTGATCAATACCTTTTGTTTGTCTTCATTATTAAGCTTCGGAATACCTACTTTAGTATTATATTCTGGCTATTATACTAAATCGTTTTACCAAAAATGTTTCATGTCCATTGTATTTGATGTACGGCTGGTATACCTCCGGTTTCACGTTGCTGGGAGACCTTAATTAACCTTGGGTTAATTTTTAGGTAGGGCGCAAATATAATTGAACGGCTTTGTTAAGTAATATTCATTTGCAATGAAAGCCTCGCTTAGTGAAGTACATTTGAGTGTTTTATGAATAAAATCATAAATAAAATACGGTCGGTGATCTAATTTCTACAGTTAATTTCATAAAAGTATTTTCTAAAAATGATTGTAGTTTATCTTTGCTAACAGATCGCTGAAATATCTACGAAAACCTCAAGAATGGTGACGTTGTCTAGATGATATCTGGCTAACCGTCCTGTGCAAACATGGGATATTTGACCGCACACAGACAAATGGGTAAAGCAAGAAGAGACAAAGTGGTCAGTTATATTCTTATGTATATTGTAGTTATGTAATAATTACATAGATTTGATAAAATTTATTATTTACAGTGGACATGGCGTTGCCAATGGAGCGTAGTGACAATAGCAGCCATTGCCTTGGTCGTCTACAACGCCATCGCCAACGTCTGGTTACTTCATCCACCTTCATGTCCGAGTCACACAACGGCACCGCCATCAGACCCCCCAACCTGCGAGCCTTGTATTGAAACAGTATCCAATGCCGCCTTAGATGACGATCCCATATCCCGATTAGATCTACGACTCGGAAGATGGGATGGATCTAGGTCGTACAGACTCTTCGACTATGCAACGGTGGGAGAATTGTACCCTGAAGTTTCATCATCCCGCCGAGTTTGTTTAGCAACGCAAAGCTCCATAGAAAGACTTCATGAGTTGCTAAGAATCGCAGCTCATTGGACTGGACCTATATCGGTAGCAGTCTTCGTAGCAGGAGATGAATTGAGATTGCTCAGAGCTTTCACTACTTGGTTATTTAGGTGCCGACCAGAGATATATTCTAGATTAGCACTACACATAACGATGCCAGCTGAAAGGCCAGGAGTGCATGGTTCAATGCCAGTATGGGCGAGAGACTGCGAGACAGCACCATTACCTCCTGGAGAGAGAAGATCTGATACAGTCGCTTGGAGAGCAAGGCATCCGTATCCACAAAATCACTTGAGAAATTTAGCAAGAAAAAACTGTCACACGCCTTATGTTTTCTTAGTAGATGTTGACATAGTACCTTCTAGAGGAATGGCAGAAGCCTTGGACAAGTTTCTAGCGAATACTCCTAAATGTCCGCTGTGTGCTTTCGTGGTACCTACTTATGAACTTGACCGCAGGGTTGCCAATTTCCCGGCAAATAAATCAGAACTTATACGGCTATCTAAACGGAAACTGGCGATACCGTTTCATAGGAAAGTTTTTATTTATAATCAGTATGCTTCTAACTTTTCAAGGTGAGTGACTATCTAATTACATAATACAACTCATATTTAATAAAAATAAATAAATTTTCTTTACTTTTTAGTAATTTGGTAAAAGTCATTTTTGCATGGAATAAAGGCAGTTTTTATTTTCCTAAACTGTAAATCTAGAGTTTTACCATGAAAATCAAGAATATCTTTGATTTTTTTTTTCATCCAAGTCCTTATTTAATTACATAGTTAGATGCAAAATTAAAATTTGTTAATATACTCTACAGGTGGGAATCGTCCGGTGGCAATGAGAGCTTAGAAGCCCATGTGAGCCATAACGTGACTAACTTCGAGCTCCTCTACGAGCCGTTCTACGTGGCGCCGGACACCGTTCCCGCGCATGACGAACGTTTTCTTGGATATGGGTTCACCAGGAATACACAGGTAAGGTACCGACCAAGAAAATATCTTTCACGTGGGTACGACAGTATCTTGAGACATATCCTATAATATATAATTCTCGATATGAAAATTAGACATATTTATGACGATGTGTGAAGACTAATTTTAATGATTATCGTCGCTTTGATTGATCATAAATATTATCGTGTTTTATGATTCGGTTATCGGAGAGGACCGAAAAATATTACCCAATATTGCTTGGTACAAGAATTTAATACATAAAAGAAAGTTGATTTTAAACTTTGGCAATTTGTGCCCAAGTAATTAAATTAAAGTCTACTAGATATATAGATAGATTTGAGGTAAGTTATTTAATACTTTTGTATTACTTGAAAGGAGTAACGGACAATATTGGGATTGTTGATTGTAGTACTTTGAACATAGGTTCAAAGAGTTAAGGGACACCAGATTTCTGCCGGAATTTAAGCCATATTGGTCAAGTACCGCTTTTTTTATGCAATCGGAACCTCCATTAAGGTCATTATCTCACCCGAGTTATTGCAGAAATGGTATTTTGAAATCGTGGGTACCGACTAAAATCATACGGCGATCCGTCACAAGTGGTATATTGCATAGAACGCAGGTCTGTCCAACTTAAGAAAGAAGTCTCCGAAATGAATCGAAAACTGTGTTTTAGAACATGAACCGTAAGGAAGATAATATTGAAAATATGTACGAGTTTATAACAAAATAAAAATAAATATGTACATACATTGGTAATACATTGGTATTTATGGTTATAAATACCAATGTATGTACATATTGTTTTATTTTATTTAGTAAAATTATTAAATTGTTTTTATTTTTTCGCGACTTCTATGCGTATAAAATATATAAATCGGGACTTAATGGCGGTAATATTTACCTATAAGGTGAAATCCAACGTCGTGTTCCAGCTGTCATCACGATCTGTACCATTCGAAACTAAACGTCGCGTGAACAAAAAAGAATCATACCATATGAATATTACCGAGATTAACGCCCGGTTCCTGATAGACTGAACAACGTAAAAATTAACTAATCGGATGTCAGATATCTGGCCAAAAACCTATATTTTGAGTTAAAAGCATGATTAGGCTCTGGCACTTTGATTGATCATTCGATTAGTTAACAGAGCTGTCAAATATTACTAGAAAATCTTATTATATGTCAAATGCAATATTGACACCCCTGTTAATTCTATAGCTCTGTTAGTTTAACAATATTTTGAGCACACCTGGTTTCTGAAAGACTGATCAAAACATTGTTCAACTAACAGAGCTGATAAGTTAACAGCACTGTCAATTTAGTTAGCATTTTTGAAACGCAGATCAAAAGAAAATTTTACTAACATCATTCGAACATTTGAATGGCATTTGACATAAGATTTTGCAGTAAAATTTGACATTTTACATGTTAACTGATCCGATGATGAAATTATAGTATCTACCTACTTATCAAGCTTCCAGCAACTCAGTATGACAGTACTTGACAAGAGATTTGACATACAATTAGTTAATTTTAGCGTTGGATTGGATATTTAATTGATAGAAATTAAATTAAAAGAAGATGCGAACACTTTACTCTGTATGCTTTAGCATACTTTATAGTGATTGTTTTTCTTATTGCTGAAATACGTGACCTTGAAATAAAAAAGTAAATTTCATTTGCATCATTAATCACTTTCAAAATACATATAATAAGCGGTAATGAGGTGCGTCTTCAGACCAGTAGCCACAGTAGCTAAAGAAATGCGCCATAAATTCTTATTCAAAGTTGAACTATTTATAAATATAACTGTAAACAGATTTTATCGCTCCAGTAAACTATTGTAGCACCCCATAACTCTGTATCGTCGTTTATACAAACATTGTGGGTCCTGGCGGGGAGCCAGTTGATTGTGACATCACGTCCGCGGCGCGAGGCCATTGTGTCATGGATGTAATCCTGTGGTTTCGTTGGATGGAGTGACGGATGCTTGTGGGTAGTATGTACTGGGTAATCATAGGTGTAGATGGAAATGCAAGCTGGACATATTTGAGTATTTGTTTTCTTTTTTGCAACCGTAATCAGTCTTCAACAGAAGCTTTGTTGACGGATCAGGTATCAGGTCGAGAATGTCTTCAGGAAATACAAAATTTTGCTATTTTTAGCCCCCGACGCAAAAACGATGGTGTGCTTGTCGTAGCTCTCAAACGAATGGACTGATTTCGATGCGGTTTCTTTCATTTGAAAGCTAGTTTCCTTGCGGTGGTTCTTAGTTATGTTTGGTTAATATCGGTCCAGCAGTGTAAGAGTATCAGCTCTTTTTCAAAATGATGTAAGGTATTTTATAATCGTTGAAGGGATTTTCGAGTCGGGGGTGTTTTAAATTTTAAATTTAAAGTTATTGTCTGTAATTTATTGGTGGTTTTGCAAATATTTTATTGGTCTATGCGTTTAGCATAACTCTGACAATTTAGATGGTAGGTTATATAATTATGTTAATGAGAGAAGAAGAAGGGGTGAAACGTAATTCCACACGGGTCAAGTAAAATATCCCGCCAGCCATACTTTTGGGCAATCTTTAGGGTTTCCTCTTTCATGAGTTTCAATTTTTTTATAAATTTAATAGGTACCTACTGTTAAGCCATGCTGTCTGAGACGTTCGCAGAGTAATATTTTATATTCTTGGCGATTGAAAATATTCTCAATTGCTAAATATAATGAACATTTTTATAGATATTTACTAGTGTTTCAACAAATTACTGCAGCTCTGTAGTGGAATAAATGCTTGTATTATTTAAAAAGAAGTACGATATAATAGAATTCCATCACAATCTGACTAGGGACGTATGTAGTATGTACATCCAAGTCTCAAAAATAACCCTGACTTGCATTCAGTCCGAGAGTAGGTAAGCGATTACCCTTACCATCAGACGGGACTTGGTCCGAAGGTAAGCGGTAACCTCACCATCAGACGGGATTTGGTACGAGGGTAAGCGTTTACCCTTACCTTTAGACGGGAGTTGACAGTGTTTCATGTACGAACCATATCAGTTCGATTTTATCACTATGTGTATATCACATTCACTAGCGATAAAATAATTCACGAAGAAGTAAAGTTTCCTATTGCCCGTCGTTTAATAATTATACTGTACAAACTGTATCCCACAACATACCTACATACATATTATGTACATATCACACATATATGTGAGGCGCTGTCTTTCCGACGCTGTATATTTCTTGTTCCTCTTGGGTAGGGCTGCCATCACTTAAATTGCCAACGCCGGACAAAAACTTAAGAAAACCCTGACACATGGGTGAAATCGAAATTCTTTCCCGGACACCTTTAAAAAAACGCCGATTCCATTTAAATTTTTAGCTTGTTAACGATTCATCTAACAACTATAAGGGTCCCTTGGCACAAAGTGTCCAGGGTCTAGTCCAGGGTTTTACCCGGACACTTTTTGAATACCCCGCCCGGACGCTCCCCGGACGCCCTCTAAATTAGGACAAATCCGGGGAAACCCGGACGGATGGCAGCCCTACTCTTGGGTAACGAATAACAATCCATCTGAACGGTGGTATGGTATAGTGTTATTAACTTAAAATAACACATTATTGAGATACAGGTACCCACACACTACACACACAATTACGTGTCTCGATAATGTTTATTTTAAAACAATAAACTATTCTTCAAGACATAAATTGCTTACGAAAGATCGAGGTATCTCATAAAAATGTTGCTATTTGATGATAATTTTACCTAGTAGTGTTTTCATTTGAGGTCAACTTGAGTTTGACTTTAAACCCAACACTAAACAGTATAACAGACACTGAACATTTTCGTCACTTTTATTAACTCAAAAATATAATGTAAAAAGTTTATTAAGGATTATGTATATTTATGTAATATGAAGCGAAGTACTGACATTGAAATTTGTAAGCAATTCTTGGATTAAAAAAGGTTGAATAGGAGCTTTACTAAAATTGAGGCAGAATAGACATGCACAGTTAAACCACTGGTGTTTTCAATATTTTGTTTGTCAAACGTGGATAATTAAGTTGCGCAGTTCGGTCGTTCGGCATACGTGGCCAAAGGCCATTTCAGCACGTGAATAGGCCAGTTAAATTAAATTCAACATTAATATTCATATTGCCGGCAACCCAGAAATACCTACATATAATGACATTCTGTCATTAGACCACTTTTTTCAATATATGTAGGTCAGGGTATTCAACAACAATGTTTTTTTGTTTTGAGATTAGAAGGAAAGGAATGGAAAACATTCAAAGGACATCCACTTACTTCAGAGTTAATAACTATAATGTAAAAGAATAAAGCAATTTCGGTTAACAACGTCGATACTAGTTATAAAATTCCATTCCAGACACTAAAATCCCACGTTTATTCCAAGGTCGTCGCCGGGCTCCTGAATAATGTTTGTTGGACGAACGGAAATAACCGCCAAATAGACGAACAGCTGTGCGCCATATCGCAAATATTTAACTACACTCGTTACAGTTAAACGATCGCATAGTTATTAACGCTGTATAAACATGAAAGGGAATTAAAAGTTTGTAAATGAACACAATTAGCCTGGTATTATTAGTGCCCGATAGTGTATAGTGTTCTACTCATTATTTAAAGTTGATAACAAACAGTTGATAATGATTATTTTTTAAATATAAATGAAGGAGGCATTGCTTTAACGAATTGACGAAAAATACAAAACTCTCATTCAATAATATGAAACGTAATAAAACATTTTGTAGGTGGTTCTATGTACCTATAAACATATTATAGGATTATCTCCATGACCAATACCTTTAAATTATTATTATTACCTTAAAGTTATCAACTGTTGGATACAGATACTATTGAATGAATGATGATGAAGGACAGATACTGACAGTACCAGCGTCAAAATGTTTTTTTTTTTGAAAAGACAACTCCCGCATTAGGAATTACTCCTGTGTCGCGGGGGACTTTATAAACATAGAAACAACCACACAAAGAACACCCAGACTCAGGTGGGAATCGAACCCACGACCTATAAGCATAGCGGTCAGGGTCACTAACCACTAGACCAACAGGCCAGTCTTAAATATAAATATAATATTAAATTTATACTACCTAACTAGAATCGAAATATCAAGCAATAAGTAAATATTTAACACAGAATACAGTAAAGAAGAATCAGGCCAGTTAGATTTCATGTAAAAGTTAAGGAAGAATAAAATAAATATAAAAACTTTAGGTTTTCTTTTCAAAAAGCTTGTCGCAAGTAATTACTTAACAACCAATCTCCCAAACTTACTTTTCTAACATTTCGCACGACAAGCTTCTTGAAAATAAACAATTTAACAAAAACTAAACTTATTTCATCAGTTTCAATACAGGGCTTAAATAAAAGCTTGTTTTTAAAAAGGTTCACCTATTTATTTATTTTATTTTATGCTTTTTAGTTACAACTCTATCGTTCGTCACTAATCCATCCAATCGACCCTGGACACCATCTATACACATATAAAACGAATCCAAACACGATGGAGTTAAAATAAGTAAATAAAGAGTTCCTATAACTAAAAAACTTGACAAGACCGTTGGATTAACAAGCCCAAACATAACGTAGTACATGAAGAATTCTTATGGCTATCTTCCGGAGACCATATCCATGACACCATATTATTGTATTATCACCGAAGTTACATAAATAACTATTCCAAATTGTAGCCCAATGGGTTGGGGAGAACTGATTCAGTTGCAAGATTTAACCACTGACAAGGCAATTTAAATAAAAGCTTGTTAGAATAGTATTTATCATTTCCATCGCAACTTTTAAACTGTATTAGCAAAGTTACCCACATAATCTATATTTATACTTGCATCTTTAGCCCGGAAACCCGTCATTTATAACAATATACAAATGTAATTAATTAGGTAAACAATATCGGGTACGTCACGGTTACAACAAGAAGAGATAAGCTAATGGATTGACGTAAACCGAAGATCTGTGACGTCTATATAGATAGGAAATTAGTTTTAAGCTTCATATACAGGATGTTACAGAAAGATGTGGCCATATTTTAAGGTCGTATAGTAGACCTCGTAACGTTAAGCAGTAACAAGTTTAGGAAAATTCGTGATTTTTATTACAGAAATCTTATTTTGAAACGAATCTAAACTTAGGACTAAAAACTAAAAAGTAACATTTCGTAAGAAAAATGTCTGACATTAATGAAGTTATGGTTATTTAATACCAAGGCTATTGATAAAATGTCCAGATTTCTATAAAAATATCTGCATAAAAAAATTCAAAAACAAAAGCATTGAAATTTACATGTAAATAATAACTTGATATATCTACAGCAGGAAAAGTATTTTCCAGAGAAAAATCAACTAGTTGTTAACGCTTTTAAAATTTGACCACACCTTTCTACACACAATCTGTAAAGTCTAAAATGTAATTCCCTGCGGAGAAATATGTTTTTTTGGTAAGAGTGCAAGTGCAGTTATTCGAGATTACCCCCTACTTTGAAACTCATGAACATAACTTTTTTATTGCAAATAATACTTTATGCGGTTGTGCATTCAACTGCAACATTGCAGGTTCGATATCCGTTCAGTGCAAATATATGTATGCATGAATATATGTACCTATTTCATTTGTATAACTAGCAGTTTCCGCGCGGCTTTGCTCGCGTGTACATATTTGAATATTTTGCACAGAACCCTAATTCTTTCTCCAAAATAAAAGTAGCCTAACTTACTCCTTAAAACACCAGCTATCTATAGCATACCAGTGAAAGTCCCGTGGAAATCGGTCCACCCGTTCCGAATATTAGCCGGAACAAACAGACAGATAGACAAAAATTTTAAAAACGGTTTTTTAGGCATAGGTATCGTGCAAATAACTGTAGGAGCTCAAAAATATATTTATTTTGACATTACAAACAGACACTTCAATTTAATTTATTTGTATTTATTTATTGATACGTACTACTACTATCACTAACTATCAAAATCACTAAATAAAAGTAACTGCTATGTTGTTCGAGCCTCCACCAGCGCTGAAGTGATTGTTAACAACCTATAATGGTAGCATAGCCTTTTACAACCCCCGCTATTTATCAATATTTATCAACCGACCAATAGCATTGCGTTACCGGTAGAACTAGTCATAAAAATGTCTATTAACTCATTTCTATTATATAGTGAACTGTTTTATCATCTATTATAGTTTATCTCTATTTTTAATGAAATAAATAAGAGTTTTTGATGTGGCGACAACAGTTATATGTCCCAGAATATTATATTCTGATAGAGGTCTGATAGTCATGGTATATTAAAAAAAAATAGGCAGTCATGGGACTGCCGACAGAAGTGGAAACTTACACGAAACGACGAACTTTAAACATCAGATTAGCAGGTTGGTGACATTCATTAATAAGGACAGACTGACAGAACTCAATGTTTAGATTAGCGCCCTCTAGTGGATCTATATATGTATTATTACGGGTTCAGTACTTTTCCCCATAGCAAAAGTGCACAAAAGTGCCTAAAGAAGTTTTCACTTCAAAAATGCCGGTCTAAACGGACAGAAACTTTCCACACCTGCATCCTTAATGTACAAAAAATCTACGTATAAACAGGTAAAGTCAAGTAGTCAATGGTCAAAGGTAAAGTCAATACACTTACTGCCTTTTTCTCCTCAGTTCGTTAAACAATTTTTTTTTTAACACGCTTAAATTAGTCTAAAAATATTGGAAGTTAATTTTAACCTTCTTTTAATTTTTGTATCGAAATGAAGATTTGTATGTAAATGTAGTTTAGATCTGATGATGGAGCCTGAAGTGGGACTCTTCAGAGGCTAGTAAACCCCGCGAGTTTGGACTCAATATCATTATGATTCGTTTTCGTGTGTTTCGTATTTTTCATAGATATACATTATTAGAATAATCACTTTTCGAAGTGAAAACTTCTTTAGGCACGTTGGACACTATTGGTACCGGGAAAAAGCACTGAACTCGCTTGACCGTCACTCTCAGATACAGATGTGTCAGTTATGTTTTCACTTTTGACGTGCAGTCTTAGGACTGACAGTTTGTACAATGTAATTTTGATATTCATTACTAGCTCTTGTGTCTTGGCACGGAAATGAATACCGTTTCTTTCTAAGGATGAACCCAGGAGGTGGATAGTGGACTTCTTTTTTACTTTTTGATCCGGTTCGCATTCAAAGTGTTTTTTTTTGTTTTACTAAACTAAGTGTATCTAATTATTGTTTACCTATTGACGAGTTTTAGTTTCAATTAAAAAAAAAAATTGGTCGATTTTCGACCACTGGGCGAATTCTAGTATTCATTATTATTATAATAAAATATATACGTCTCTCGTTACAGTGCTCACACCATTTACAGTTAAAGATCATTAATATTAGTTTACTGACTTAACCTTGGCAGTATTTCTAAATCTATTTTGCCACAATGACGCTTACTGGCAAAGTGGCAAACTATTGTTGTCTCTATTCCGATACCTACAAAATTATACTCTGTCCATTCATTTATTTCCTTTCACACAGTTCGTAAGTATTCAATTAATAGTGACATAACACGTTACCGATTCGATTTCAAATAACAATAATAAAATAACAATAAACAATAGTTAAAACTTTTGATTCAAGAGGAGGTTTTAATCGATTATATTTCTTCTCACATTTGGAAACGGGCGGTTATACATCGACACAAGCAGATATGATATTATGTGATTCATTTTTTTTATAATTTTACATTTGAACAAACAATCTATTGTTGTGGTGACTCTGTGTGTTGATCTATAATTTTAAATTATAATCATTTTTTTTTTAAATTGAGCTGTAAGGCTCCTCTTTGACGAGTAATATATATATGGTACAATTTATTGTGACGACTGTAATTGTGGTTTCAGATAAATACTCGTTTTGTATTTGTTATTAATTTTAGCTAACTTAATAGATTGGTTGAGAAAACAATTATAAAGTTATTGTCAACATTTACCTAAGGGGTCGTTATATGTCGTATTAGAAGCTTCTTTTTAAACCAAATTACATTTATTTCCTCGATTTTTCTTTCTTCGGCTTATAGAAGAATTCGTTTTCGCTAAGCGGCGTATGGGAAGCTAGGTACGTCATATATTCGAGTCGCCGATCCCTCAATTCCTAAAAACCAGGACATTTAACTAATGCGTCCTACCCGTAATGACATACGGAGCCGAAACGTGGACACTCACTGTTGGACTGGTCCACAAGTTTAAAGTCGCTTAGCGTGCGATGGAGCGTGCGATGAAACACCGAGCGGTATTTCGATAGTCGATAAAATTCGAAATTAAGTTATTTGACAGAGAACTAGAGTAACCGACATCGCACAGAGAATTAGTTTGCTGAAGTGGAAGTGGGCCGGTTATGTCTCCAGGCGGACTGATGGTCGCTGGAGCCGGCACGTGCTAGAGTGCAGACCGCGATTAGGCAAACGTAATGTAGGGCGCCCTGCGGCACGATGGGTCGACGACTTGAAGAAGATAGTTGGCAGCGGATGTTTGCGTCCTTGGGCCTTCGTCCAGCAGTGGACGGTGATAGGCTGATGATTGATCATTTATTTTACGGTCATTGACTTAATTAATTTTCTTTTATTGCCTCTTTTATATCCAGTATTAGTGTCCAATATCATTGATCAGGGGCTTCAGCCAAATGTCTCTTTTATATTAACGAAGTTCTCACTCAGGTACTCAGAAACAAGAATACACTTGCTAAAATTACTAGAGCTACATGGTTTTACTTTTATATTTTGAGAGAACCGGACTGGTTTCGGACCCAACAGGCCTTTTATAAAGATGTAAGGCATCTTGTCACTTCAGTTTTCGACACCAATCGTGAGAGTTGAAGCCGGTGTGGTGTTTGTAGGTACAACATTTGATCACAATAGTTGTATGAAATATTTATTTCTATAAAATAGCATTTATAGTCCCTTCTGGCAGGCTCTGTAAATTAATGTTACTTTTTAAATTTCGTGACTCATATTTTAGATGTAACTATCTACCTACAAATCAGGATTAACAATCTTTGCAATTCTATCGAATCTGGGGTAAATAAAAACTAATGTATTTAATCTTCCAGAAAAGTAGATAAGACGTATTTTAATCACTTCTGAGTCATGTTTGTATTCTGGCCCAATATCCTTCATAAAAAACTATTCTTCATTATATCGATTGTTTAGCGACCCATCTCTATATTTCCTATTAATTCGTAAATAACAAAACGAGTATTATATTATCAACAGTAAAACTCCTATTACCCGACATCTCTACTCATGTAGGGCTCACCTTTCAGGAAAATGAATGGTTGACATTATATAACAGCTGGTGGATATTTAGCGTACAAGTTAATATATAAACATGTTAAATAACTGTTACAAATAACGCCGAATCTCCACTGCCATTAGGGGATACCCACGCATATTTTATATTTAAACTCCGCTTTCCAAACATTTTTCAGAGTAAAGTAGGACAAAATAGTACATTGGTATGATGTAATTATACACTACTGATTTTGTTTGATATAGTTAAAAGTAAACGCCACTCTTGTCTTTAAATAGCTCAATGTCCCAAAAAGCATTATCATTCTGATTGCCATAGTGATTTTACTCAAGCTATCAACACTAATGTACACATATATTTTGCATGTAGCTATTTGTTTTAAATGAATACTGCCGGCAACACCCAAGTCAGGTAGGCCGTATGATCTATCCCTCCTTGGCGGTATAAAATAAAACCGCTATATGCCAGTGTGTTGATACGACTGTGCCATATTATTATTAATATTTTTCAACTATGAGAGTAAACAATTCTGCAATATGTAATGTGGGAGGTAACTTAATCAATGTTCTAAACAAAATTTATTTGAATAACACACATATGCTTTTAGGAAATTAATTATCTGTTATAAATATTATATTTGCCTCTAAAAATTTAAAAGCTATCAGTTTTTCTTCTAACCTGTGTGGTCTTTTTAAGGCTCCAATGTCCAAGGTTCTAATGATATCCTTAGACTACCATGGGGCGGATCGTAACTGTAACTGTGTGTTTTTCATCTCGAACCTGTGCAGACTATATTTTTTTTTAGGGTTCCGTTCCTCAAAAGGAACAAAAGGAACCCTTATAGGATCACTTATGTTTAGTTTTTAGGGTTCCGTACCTCAAAAGGTAAAAAAAGGAATTCTTATAAAATCACTCTCTTGTCCGTCTGTCCGTGTGTCACCACTGATTTTCTCAGGAACGGGTGGACCTAGTAAGTTGTAATTTATACCAGATACTGAGGTCTATAGTCCTTATGAGGTGTATAAAAATCAAGGTCCTGAGTCAACACCATAAAAAGATATGGGCAAATTTAGATTTTCGCGAAAACTTGTAAATACCAAAATTTACCTTAATTTTCAACTTTTATTATTTTTCGGAATTTTTCCTTTATTTGTGCATTTAACCAAAATTGACAATTCTAGGTCAACCGGAAGTACCCTATAGGTTTTCGACCTAAAACCTATAGGGTACTTCCCATTTTCCTAGAATCATGAAATTTGGTAAGCAGCAAGGTCTCACAGCACAAGTAAAGGTAAAAATCCGAAAGTCTTAAAGTTGTTTTATCACAAAAAAAAAATGTGATTACAAACTTATATTTTGCGGTTCGAAAGTTACTTTGTCGCATAAAACAAACCTAAGTTTGTTTTTCAGAAAACACGGCCAAAAATCTTAGAGAATTGATTCCCGGGATGGGCGTACTATCTACAAACAAGTTTGTTTGCTTACGGAACCCTCGGTGCGCGAGTCAGACTTGCACTTGTCCGATTTTTTTGTATGCCATTCTATTGTAACGATAAAGTGAAATAAGTATAGCAATTTTACTGTATTTAGGTCAGGTTATTCGGTTGGAGAGGTTAAATTAAAATTGAAACTTAATTTAAACTTTTGGATGTCTAGTATTACGATGCTTTGATTTTCATATCTGAGGAAAAAGAGAAAAAGTACACCATCATTTTATAATCTAACTAGCAAATTAGCACTATTATATTGATTTCGCCGACATCTTCAACAAATTATAAACCTAAACAAGTTTCGTAGCGTGCCTTGGAGGGGCCCTGTATCAAAATTAGTTGGAGGGCCATAATGAAGGGTAAAGATTTCTCACAAAAGAAACAAAAATGCTTTAAACGGGGGAATCCCGCAATATCCGTGTAGGATGTTGCCAACTTTTGAGTGCACGCTTAACCCGGTAAAAAAGAGATTGCTTTTTCTGATTTTTGTCATTTCTGAAGTGAAAACTGTATAGGCACGTATGACAGTTTTTTTATATGTTTTTTCCCGGGAAGCACGAGATTAAGTGACATTATGGATAACATTTTACTAATTTTTGCTTACACACGTTAGGGGCCTCTGTAGCCCGGGGGCCCCGCATTGATACGGCTGATACGGCGGTACCTACGCCCCTGACCTAAACCTTCTTCATGAATCAGTCTGTCTATTGGTAAAAACTGCATGAAAATCCATTAAGTAGTTTTTTAGTTTATCGCGAATAGACAGACAGATGCGGCGGGGGACTTTGTTTTATACTAGTGTCAATTCTGTTGTATTACTCTCTTGACTATAATTGACTAAATTTTCTTCATACAAAATGTAAACCTTGTACACTTTGAAACAAGGTCTTATTTCAAACTTAAACAAGTAGGTAACATATGTCGCTATCGAAATAAGCAATTTATTTGTCGACTAAAATCTGACACGCTTAAATAAACTTTAATACCACATAGCGAGAGCCGCTATCCGTTGAATGCCATCTCTTTTGCTCTGTGTTTTTAGTAAGCGTCTTCGTAGGTGTCGATTAAAATAACGTCATCTTGGTTCGTTTTGAAAAAGTTTTTAGACAGCAATTATACGGCATTTGAATAAATTGGAACCCTCGCTGCGTGGAAATAAAGTTGAGTATATGTTGACAGGTTTTAGTGAAATTTAGTGGCGCTGAGAAATAGATGCCAGTAACAAATAGACCTTGTTGCGAAGAAAACAGGGTTGATTTCAGATGAAGAAATTAAGTCAGGTTTTAGTTTAGTCGAGTGTACAATAGAATCGGGACCAATATGTAGTGAAGTGATGTAGTGATTTGCAGTTGAATAATGGGGACAGGGTCCTTCTCCCTAAGTACTGCAGTCCAACTACAATCCTCGTATAGTATTGTATTACTACTGGTGAGTGAGATCGTTAAAATTCCTGGAAAAGATTAAGAACAAGCAATTGACGCTTCTGGTAAAGTGAGGATGTATACATTTTATCCGCTTGCTAAAATGTGGACTGTACTTTACCTCTTAGTATTATAATAAGTGGACGGCACTCAGAAATTAATTGTTAATATACCTCGCTCAGTTGACTCGTTCCCCTCAACTTAATCAGTTGGTATACTGGTAACCAACATACCGTGGAGCTGCTACTGATAGATTTGTAGCGCAAGCTGCCAAATTGTGTCGTTTGGCAACCATCCATAATCGACACTTTGCATCGTGTTTGTCGTACAAAGAATATGTTGCACCATATACACGGGTTTTAATGTCGCTGGAAAAATATTGAAACTGCTTTTGTTAAAAAATAATGGCGGAGAACGAAATTGTATTGATACGCTTCTCTTTACTACGAAACACTTTAATTGGACAATAGGAGATGTCGTTTATCGCAATTTTTACGCACCGCGATTGTTGTCGCTATGAACTTATGTTTCTTGGTGAAGCAACGCTGAATGTAATCCTGTTTTTTTGTTTGATTTGATCTGTATCGCATCAACTATGCAATTGATTCTTAAATGAAAATTATCTTGCCGATTTAGTATTACTAATCGTAAATGTTTATGAAGTCTAATTCAGGGACAAGATGAATCAGCAAATTCCGACTTAATTTAGAATGTAGCTACATATTATTATTAGATAGATTACAGTCGAGGCCACGGGGTTAGTTATTTATTTCCAGAATCAAACCAAATACGCACCGTGAATTCACTTGTGGTACTTGATCGATACGCGACATTAATATTGCATGCCCCATCTGCAGTGTAGGTCGGGCCGCAATGGAACTCGTGTTAGTAAGTAATGCAACATTTTCGATTTTTAATTGTATTGAACAGAACCAGCACCGCCGAAATTAATAATAGACGTTTCTCTAGTGGTTTTGAAAACCTGCAATCTCATTGGGGAGTTTCTTTGAAATCGAGCTTGGCCAATAAACTTTTTCTAGGCGCAACCTGGTCAATGGAAACGGCCACAGCTCTGTCCCTTTTGATTTTATAGAATACGTTTCTGCATCCGCATTGTTCTAGCAAGGCGATTATATCACACAAATGGCTGTCAGCCACATGATAAAAACGCATGTGGCTTTATTAGCCGAGGGCACAGAGTAAGGACCCCTGTCACCGTCGCCATCTCTGGATTGTTTCAAAGATATTCACTATATGGTGACAAATACGTGACGGACCAAAACGGTGGCTGTTAACGGCTGCGAGAACATCTATAAAAAAGCAGATGGACTGGTAGTGGTCAGAAATGACAACCCATCACCCGATGCTCAGGCCAGAGCAAACGCGGTCTTGAGAGGCAAAGTCCCCCCTCTGCTTTCAAAAGTAGAGGGGGTTGCCGGAAATGGAATACGCCAGATACAATTTGTAAAATTAAATGAGGTTTGTCACAAACTGCTTCGTGCCGCATTGGTCTGGTATCCAGATATTTCCAAAAAGTGAACTCCTACTCAAACACTGTTTTATTCCCCACTTTTATGTTTATAAGTCTACCAATAGTCTGGGCCATTACATATTACAAATTGTCCACTTAAACATTTTCCATTATACGGTCCAGCTTGGTTTTTCCTGTGACATTTGTAATTTCGACTGTACCCAGATTAAACTCATTAATCTAGTGTTGTTTCAATATCGGCACGTTAGCAACCATAAATTTCTCACTAACCAATTACGTACTGTCGTGGATGGATAAAAAGTGTTTTATTTATTGCAATTGCTGTTCGGTTGCGGAATAGCGAGTTCTAAAGATGTAGGAAGGACTTGAACTTGGAGAACGGTAGATTCTTATATTCAATACTATGTAATTGTTTAATATTTTATTATTCTCCTTCGTCAACTTCCTACTTCAAATTGATATAGTCAAAACATAGTTTTATTATAGAGAGAGCTTGATTTGTAATACAGATTTCGTACTTAGCTATCATTAATTCCAGCTCTCACAACGGTAAAAAAAACGCTGTAGGTATAACTTTTTCTAATACACGAACACTGTAACCTTTATAGGAGAGATAAATATGTTATCTTACTATTATTATAATAAGCGTTGTAATTAATATTAAAAATACGAAGAACATTAACAAAGTTGATAAAACATCTTTAATTCGTCATGCATTGTTTTGAAATTATACTTCTTTTGGCGCGTTATGGAAAAATGATGAGAGTAAATTTTTACGATACGCACACAGTCACGAAAAATCGACACCCTGAAATTAGCTACTCAACATTTTAGTTTTTCAAAAATGTTACCAACTTCACGATAGTGATAAAAATGGTTTTTACATATTACTTTGAGTACGTTTGTAGAATTTGAGATTAGTTGACGGTATGTATTATTTAATATGACATTTAAATAAACTTTATTTAACTAGATAAAAGTACAACCTCTTACGTGCGTACATAAGTACACACACACTTTTTTTATCTGTTTCAAGACGATATGCTGTGATATTTTTAACACATTAGTACGTCAAAACAGCTTCTCCTTCTAATATATATAATATTCATTTATAACAAAAATTAAATTTAGGGCCTTCAACAGAAGGGTATCATCGGTATAAACTTACAAGTAAATACTAATGAACATTGATCACAAACCTTATGAAAATATATTACAGTTATTCCAATTTTTTGTGTCCTCTAAATCTTTATAACTACCGTCTAACTATTTTATAGAACGACGAAGTTTAGTATAAATTTCAATTTGAGAATCAAACATTTAAGTGCGAGACTAGTCATTGAAACTTTAGTTTTAAACAACATGACCGTCAAGTTTCTGCCAGCGCGGCTGGATTATATTTACATGACATAAATTACTCTTGAATCAAAAATATCTTCGTTCCTAACGTAATAGCAATAAACTTTAGAATCGCGTCGAATTTTCCAGTGTTAGTGCATTCAGAAACAGCTTTTACTGAGCGAAACGAAATGGGGAGAATTATAGGCACTATTTAAATTCCAATGCGTTTTTCCTTTATTTACCTGATTTTTTGGTTGATACGGAGCAGTGAACTGCGGGAGCTAGTTTTAAATATTGTTCAAAATAATTTTATAGTAAGTAGTAGCACAGTATAATGTATATTATGTACTGTGGTAGTAGCTAGTTTGTTGTTGAACGCAGATATTTGTGATGCTATTCGGAATTTTAACGTTGCATGGTCTACAAAGAATGTATTACCTACTTGCCAAATTATTCTAAACGTTTTGTTTTTTTCAAGATTTTTATTTTGAATACTAGTAACGTGGGGCCTTTCTTAGTGGGATCTTTCTATTCCTAGTATTCTTGTCAACCCCTCCAGCTAAGCTAAATGCTTGTGTTAGGAGTGGGTTCACGCCGGTAGTGGACCGGGTGGGTTTTGAACCCGCAACCACTTGATAGGAAGTCCGACGCCTTAGCCATTACGCTACCACCCCTTAAACTTCAAGATTGTATCTACATTTCATATATTTATTTCAAATGACCTCAAAATCAAAACCGTTTATTCCAATAAAACCAATTTTAGGTATTTGGGAGTTGTCAGAAGTGGGAGTCAGTCAGACTAAGTCAGTCATGAATATACATGTTATTGTTAATTACTATTAGGAGACAGCTGTAAACATTGATTGATAAGTTCATTCGCGTTGTTGTAGATTTAGTCAATTAGATTTTCGGGATGGAAGGCACCCTAAGTATTTGTATGTACCCCTGAAAACGCGAATGCTAAATTTCATGATTATCGGTTTAGTAGTTAAGGCGTGAAAGCTAACAAACAAACAAATTCATATTTGTAATATTAGTTAGCATTTGCACTATAATGCAACTATGGCTACCTACTACATGTTAAGGAAAACTCTATATACTAGACTGAAAGTATATGATGATTCCAAAGGCTGTAGAAAATTGTCTCCAGAAAAAAAACAACTAAAATTAAGTAATTAAGTTTGTACGATATTGTTTACAGCAAGGGGGTCGTCCATTAATCACGTGATGTTTTTTCGCAACTTTTTAACCCCCCCACCCCCTTGTGATACGTGGTGAGGTTTTAGACTAACTCCCCCTAGCCAAAATCACGTGTATTTTTTTGGTTCAAAATATATTTCAAATTTGATCTTTAAATACGAAAAAATAAATACACGAGATATCTCACTACACCCCCCTCCGCCCATGTGATATTTCGTGATTTTTTTCGAACACCCTAGGCATAGGTATCGTGCAAATAACTCTATGAGCTTAAAAAAAACTATTATTTTGACATTACAAAGACACTTCAATTTTATTTATTTTTATTGAAATGATTTATTGTATTGATGTACCGATATAGGTATTGGGTATATAATAGTGAACTCTAATACTCTGATACCCGGTTTCTGAAAGGTTGAGCAAAATATTGTTTAGCTAACTAAGTTAACAAGTTAACAGTGGTGTCAAATCAGTTCGAGTTTCTGAAATGTTGATCAAAGAAAAAATTACTAACAACATTCGAATGGTATTCCACATAATGCAGTAAAATTTGACGGCTTTGTTAACTGATACAACGATCAAATCGAAGTACCTAATCATACCTTTCTGAATATATACTTGACAAGAGATTTAACGTACCATTAGTTAATATTTCCGTTGATCAACCTTTCAGAAACAGGGCGTAATACTCTTAAATAAACAGTCTTCGAAAACACGTAATGTACAACTAAATGTACATTTATCTCTCAATAACAAGAGTATCCTATAAAACAATACAACAAGCTGAGCAGAACATAAATAGCGCTCAGGTTATTAAAATACTCGCGCGGAAAATTTGTGACGCGCGGAGTAACATGATACGGGGGCGAAAGACTGCCGAGAACAGCACGTTCATATAACTGGTCATCTTTTTTTTGGTTTAAAATCACTATTAGTTTAACTTCAACAAAGGGCATAATCTTTTAGTTTTTACCCAGAGCATAGGCCTCAACAAACTATAGCCCCAATAGAAACCTTAGCCCTCGCATTCTCAGTGAATTTAAGTTATTTTTATCGTGGGAGAGCCATGTTTTGGCACGTTTGGGCCGGCTCGACCAGACTGATACCACGGCCTCACAGAAAACCGGCAGTGAAGAAGTGAGGTTACCAGAGGTCCTAACCCTTCCCCTACTCTTCTACCCTTCCCCTACTCCGACCTTCAAGGCCGGCAACGCGCTTGTGCCTCTTGAGTTGCAGGTGCCTACGGGCAGCGGTATATGTATATATATATATATATATATATATATAAAATACTCTACTACTATATACAGACGACAGATATATATGTATATATATATATATATACATATATATCTGTCGTCTAATAGGTATAAAGTATCTATCAGAATTTAGGTCTAGTTTTTGCAATATTATAGCAACTAAAAATCACACACTGTCATCTAGGTAGTGTAGTTTGTTTGTATTGTACTCAGGTGTGTTGATACCCACATACTCAATCAAGCGAATAGCAGGACTCTCTACGCTTAGTGTTGCTTCACCAAGAAACCTGTCCTCATCGCGACAATAACCGTATTTATTGTTTACATATATTATGTATTATATTTCATATTGTTCGATTAAAGTGTTCCATAGTACAGGAAAAAGAGTACAAACACATTAAAAAAATGTCCTTAATTATCTTTTATATTTTTTACATTTTTTTCCCTTTATGATTAAGTCGAATATTTTTAAGGAAATTACAGAGTATTAGTATTCATTTGTGGGTGACCGATCCCACAAATTAGTTTTCGATGACCTTTAGATACCTAATAGTTAATGGTTTTGCAGTATATTCCAAGTTAAAATGTTTCCATGTTGCTACTGACTATTTTAGCATGAGGAAAAGGGTATTTGCAGAGACACAGAGACAGACAGATATAATAACAAATTAACGATTTTAGGATTTTTTCTTTGACTTGTGCTGTGAGACCTTGCTTCTTACCAAACTCCATGACTCTAGATAGTATTCTAGAAAGTATATATACCCTATAGGTTTTGATTTACCTGCGAAATGTTCAAATTTGGTCAAATCAAAGACTTAAATGACCGTATCTTTTGATTACGTTGACTTAGAAACTCGATTTTTTTACAGCCTCAAGGGACAGACATAAGTATTTGGTATTAATTTTGATGCCTCCATGAGTCCCAGAGAAAAAGGATCTTGACAGACAGACAGACGAACAACAAAGTGATTCTATAATGGTTTTCCTTTTGAGGAACGGAACCCAAAAAAACTGTATAACCAATCTCTTCCCGAAAGAAGTTCTTTCAATCCTATGGATAGCCAGGAAATAATAATAGAAAAGTGTTAGTATGAAGTGTTATCATATATACATAATTATAAAGTAGAGCATGTAAACGGATTACTGAATAGGTAATAATTAAAAAAACAACAACAAAACAAAACAAAATTACAACTGCCCTGCCTAAAAACTAACAAAAATGGTACCATTCAGCTGCCATTTTTTAAATTATAGCCAGTGTCACTCGGGATGATGTAAGGATTCTAACGATACCTACATCCAAATCTGTTTCAATCAATCAATCAGCCTATCGTAGTCCACTGCTGGACATAGGTCTCTACCAATGCGCGCCACAGCACCCGTTCTCCGCCTTCCGCATCCAGTCCATCCCTGCTACCTTCCTCAGGTCATCGGCCCATCTGGCTGGGAGCGTCCTACCTTCCATTTACCGATTCGCGGTCTTGACTCTAGTACCCGTCTGCTCCAACGGCCGTCGGTCGGTCCTTTGGCATACGTGACCAGCCCATTGCTACTTCAGCATGCTTATCCTCCGAGCTTCTTTGTCGGATGACCTTATTGCGAGTTTATCCTTCAAAGAGACTCCAAGCATAGCTCGCTCCGTAGCACACTACGCGACTTTTAATTTGTGAACTAGCCCCACCATTAGTGTCCACGTCTCGGTACCGTATGTCATAACAGGTGGAATTAAGAAACACACATATGTACATACATACATACATGAACTGTAAATACATTTCACTCCTTTTTTAGGCAGTAGTGTAAAAATACTAGGGAGGCTTCGTCCTACCAGTATATTCAATCTTTGTTATTTTATTATTTCTGAAGGTAATAAGTGCAGCTCCCTATGGCCTAAATGGCTTAATGAACTTTACTGTAAATTTATTTCAATTTTTTTGTCTGATCAAGTAAATAATTCTTTCAGTTAACAATGACATTAAATAGAATACTTCTTTTCTTGTGACACATTCGTGGTTAGTAATGCAAAGTGTACTGTCTATTATAGACATCTGCAGAACTAATTAGATAATGAGGGTCAATGATTTTCAATGATCGAAAAATACAGATTAGATCAGGTGTTTGGCTTACAACATAGAAAAACAGCGATTAAAAAAAAGATTTCTGCTTTTGAGTAAGACCGCTATAGCTATGTTGGTATAGTCTCTTCACTGCTGGAATGACATTCTTGGTTTTGAGAGTATTTTTCTTACTTATACTATAAGAAATGCGAAAGTTGGATGGATGGATGTTTGTTACTCAATCACGCCAGAACAGAAGAGCGGATCTGGCTTTCCCCAGAGGTATATTTTAGTCTGGACTAGCACATAGGCTACTTTTTGTCCCGGCAAAATGTACGATTTGCGACGACATTTGAATTTTTACGCGTACGAAGCACGGGCAACAGCATGTAGGTCATACCCTTGATATCTTTCTGTTAGTGTATGTGTAATTTAATTGGCCAGCAAACACTTGCTTGCTAATTAAATTGTATAAAAAGGAAAATAAAAAAAACAATAATTTTATCTTCTGGAATTTCAAGAAATAGAAAAAAACTGATTAGTATTTTCCAGAAAATCCTAGCCACGAGCTCTATGTAGTACGATTGCACTTGGGATGTGTACGTGCACTTCTCCAGAATTGTTGAATATAAATAATCTACTCTCATGTACTATGAGTTAATATTCAAAGATAAAGTTTAAAGAAAATATAAAACTATTTAAGATGGGCATTATAATGTTTACTGCCCTTTTTACTTGTTTTCATTTTTCAAGGTTTTATCAAACGTAATTGGGGATACGATAACACAGAATTTATTTGTAAAATGATAACTTCGAAGACGTGAATTCGTTTGTCAACTGTGGTTTTGCTAAAAGGTCTGTAGAGTATAGAAAACAGTAACAGAGATTTATATGTCCACACGATACTCCCTCACAATAATTCCCTATGTATGTTGTACAAATGTTGCAGTAAAAGTCATGAGAATCCTTTTAAACTAAGACACTTCTCACGATACTATTTATATAGGGGATTATATTACGTAAATCAATAATAATATTAATGCAAGTATGGAATATTGTAATAAGCTATTATTGTAAATGAATTCGAAAAACAATGCAAATTAACCACCTAATAATGAATACTCTTTGTCTCTTATCGCTTGTCCAGACGCCTAGATCTGACACGGCTGGTTGGTGGTCGACTGAAGGCCGCCGGATCATCTGTTCAACTATACCTACCGCTGTCGACCATATTTATCTTGTTCAATGACTCCATTGTGTGACTAATTTCAATTGTGTCGCTTTAGCGTTTTCTACTTGCAAATTTTTCAATAATGTATTAGTGATTTAGGAACATATTTTATTTGCACCTAGTAATCATTTATCTTTGGCTTATAACGTTTTTTTAGGAAGTAAACACAATTATGAATGTTACTTATACTTCATTTTACAAACCAACCAGGCTTATCTTGAAGCTTACTTTCATTGTACAATCTTAAATGTCGATTAGGGGAGGATCGATTTATATTATTCTAAATTCTTATAGTTAATAAAGGAAACGAGTGTAAAATGTGTTCATTGCAGCGGCGCCTGCTCAGCAACACAGTGTTGCAAGCGGTAAATTATAAATACATTTTTAACGCAGCGGGACGCTGTATCTAAAAATAGTAGAAATACCGGGTATCGGTGTTTATATGTCTGTCTGTGTTGTTTATAATGAAAATTAGGTTACTGTTGAATAGGAGAGTTATTATGGGGATTCAATAAAAATGTGCCAATTAATATTAATTATCGCTCTCGGCTCCGCCCACGGTAAACTCGGACACAAAATTAATCTGAATTCCATCCAAGTGACAAGAATCTTTTCTAAAAAATAGCACTTCAGTTGTCTTCAAATTTCCAATTATCTAGACGCTTTCCAGAACTTCCTAAGAACTAGTGGGGTGAAGCCTGGTCTATGTTTGCAAAGATCTACATCATGATAAGATTACTTTATTTGTCTAAATATGTGTAGTTGAAGTTACAGTATAAAATTAAATTAGTTTCAACATGCTTGGTCTATTAATTTTAGGCAGACAAATTTTATTATTTAGACATTTTATTTTTCTTTGCAATATCAACTACATACTAAAATATAAAATATAACTTTTTTTATATAAATATCAATATGTTTTTGGTTTAATAGAGCAATATTGAAGGGTAGATAAGCTTTTTTGATAACTAATCGTACTTAATAAAATTAAGACTGCAAGTCTTTTTTTAGTCGGGACTCTGGATTAGCGTGATGGTTTGGCAATGCCGACTAAGACAATAAATTTTCGTTTTATTAGATATCGATGAGGCATTTACATAAGTCTATGGTATTTTATTTGACTTGTCTGTTGGTCTAGTGGTTAGATCCTGACTGCTGAGACAGAGGTCATGGGTTCGATTCCCACCCAGGACAAATAATTGTGTGATGAGCACGATAATTTGTTATGTGTCTAGGTGTAATTTATGTATTTAGAAATATTTAAGTATGTTTTGGGGTCAAACGGCCGTGTCTGACATGTGTCAAGTTATTATTATTATTTTTGTAATTGCCAATTTCGAGTTAGGTAAATAAATAATGTAAAAGTAAAATATGAGACAGACAAAATTAAATCTAGAATCTAACCGCAGACTGTTGCGACAGTTATTTATTTGATTCGACGTAGATAAAAACTTCCACTGTCGACAGGAATTACACAGTTAAGATAAAAATTAATTATATATTTCTTAACCTTTGATTGTTTCACTATTTCTGAAACTCAAATATACATTTAGCGACTGATATCAGATAAACTTGTAGCAATTAAAATTTTCCTAATAAATTACATTTTCCCAATAGTTATTTTAGGAACGAAAGAGACTGCAAGAAAATATACTCGTATTTTTGTACATTTAATAAGAAGTTCCCCGAAAGTACTCGATACTGTAAGAAACAAGAATAAATTTACAGAATCAATCAACAGACTTTTGGAAACGAAATGTTTGTTTGGTAACTATTGTCGGTAGCCAGTTAAATATGCTTTAAAAGTTTGTACACATCTTGCATGTGATGTTCATTAAAGTATTAGTTTAAAGATGCGATAACGGGCCTTGTTTCTGTCTATTTTCTCTAAGCTTCCGATGCATTACTTAGAAATTATTAGTTTAGAAGGATTTCATTCAGGCTTCTGTTCGGATAGCAATTGGGTAGAAACATAAGTTTTAACCAAAACATTTGAAAGCACTTAATAAATTCAAAATAATAAGACCGGCTTAAAACTTAATCCTTTGTTAATTCAAACTTTTTATAAACTATAAATACAAAACAAGAATATCTATGAATCTTTGAATAGTCAGTGGGCAATATAAGACAGAAGGAGAACAGAAGAATTTCTTAGGGACAAAACAGTCTTTTTTAGACAAACTCACACTTTCCATTTAATATAAGTTACCACTAACATGTACGAAGACCGTATGGTCAAAGATCAAAACATTTTATCGATTTAATGTAATATTTTATTATATATTCTTGCAGATTATAAGCCTCGCTATCTAGACCCAAACTAATCATTGCTAAACATAATTAGATATTTTGTAAATACACCCATATTATACTTAGAAACACCCAGACTAATTGAATTCGTCTCATGCATGCACACAAAATCCTGAACGGGGATTAAATCTCGCGATTTGCGAGGTGGCGTCGAATGCTCAACCACCGCGCCACATTTATTGACGAATATAATATGTAGACTAGACTACCAGTTTCAGATTTAAAAAATAGAAAGCTCTATATCTGTTATATAGGGATCACTGCTAAAACAAAAACACAAACACGTGTCCAATCGCTTCGTAGCGAATGAACACTCGAAAAAACATTTTTATCTTTCCAAATGGCTTCCACGGATTTCGTCAACGCGTATGTCAATTTTTGTGGAAAACATTCAAACGAATTCGTGTGCAAAAGTTAGTGTTTTAAAAATAAATGTTGAGGAACGAGTGTGTGCCGAAGTGCCAGCTCATAAAATATTTTGCTATTGAATTTAAACGTTTCAGGTTCGTTTAGAGATGGTTTTGTTTGTAACGTGATGTAATCATTAGGAATTACTTGTACGGAATTATAATACAAGCTGCGCATCTCATATTTCAGTCTACAAACAACCAGGTGAATAATAAATAATAATGTAACGCGGTGACAATTTTTAGGAGATGAGATGAGACAACAAAATACAGTAATAATAAAAAACCCGAAGTAAATCATTTACGAAGACGTGGTACAAAATTGTAAAACCATTGTTTCCTCCAAAACTGTTTGCACCAAAAAATCAATCGTTATTTTCTAAATTTGAAACTAAGGGTCGGAAGTGGGTACATGATTTAACGAGGTCGGTCACTGGTTTCGTTCATTGGAGTGGCCATTCTTTGGAGTCTCTGCAGTTTTTAGAATGGAATTACCATCAGGAGGATTTTTTTTTCAGATTATTAAAAGCGGTAAGTCGGCCTTTTTATGATGATTTTTCTGTTATTTAACTTAAAAACACAAAGTACCTACTTACAGCACCAAACAGATCATACTTCAGTATGATCGCTAGTGAAAGAAATCGCGGGAGTGATGTATGTAGTACATACTTTATTAGCTTTGTCTTGGTTTTCTCGTGCTTGCTACATGTGTGTATGTATGTTAAAGTGTACCGGTTAAGCTAATATTTAGTAAGATAAGTACGAAGGATGGTTTTGGAACGTACTGAAAAGTCTAATGAAAAAGATAGTGAGAGATTTAGAGGTGGACTATATTCTTCAAATTTGAATGTGACAAACCTTGAGTACAACTAATTCAATTAAATAATTGAAGTCGGTTCACAAAAAACGAAAATATCGCGTAACATACATATCAAAAACGCGAGTCTGACTCGCGCATCGAGGGTTCCGTAAGCAAATAAATAAGTAAAAAAGTAAGTCCATCTCGGAAAACAATTCTCGAAAATTTTTGCCCGTCTTTTTCGAAAGACAAACTTAACTTTGCAGTTCTAAAAATACTCTCCCATACATCGATTTGCGACAAAGTCATCTTTCCAACTCCAGCTTGCTTCTTACAAAATTTCATGATTCTGAGGTCAATGGGAAATACCCTATAGGTTTTGATTTACCTGTAAAATGTTCAAATTTGTTAAAATCTAATACTTAATGGCCATATCATTTGATTGCGTTGACTAAGAAGCTTGTTTTTTTTACAGCTTCAAGGGACCGCAGACATACATATTTGGTATTAATTTCAACTTGATGCGTCAAGGGGTTCCTGAAAAAAATGGTCTTGCCAGATAGACAGACGGACAACATAAGGGTTCCTTCTTTTGCTTTTGAGGAACGAAACCCTAAAAAAGAAAATTCCGTTGAACTGAGAGCCTTCCTCTTTTTGAAGTCATTTAAAAAATGGGCCAGCCAGTGTTTTTGTTTTATTTTCACACTTAACCAAGTTGATGTAGTTACGGTAAATGAGTGTGCAAGAAACTTAAATGCTGAAAGATGACAAATTAAATTTTATTGAAGAAATAACACCCAATCGTTTAAGAACAACCATGAAACGTAAATGTTTGCGACCACACATTTCTGACATGTGATTTTATGTTCCCATAAATATGAAGCCATAAGTTTTCGCTCTACTGACCTGTTGAATCTTTGCGAATAACAGCTATGTCATATACACGGTAATATCATAGAGATTACGCTAGTAATAATAACTCAATGGGTAATATAAATAAAAATTACATAGGGTAAATAAAAATAAAGTGCTGTTTATTAGTAACTCCAAAGAAATAAATTTTTAAAATGTACGTAATAATACGAATTAGGTTTTTAGACTAAGGAAATTTTGAAAAGTTTTCAAAAATAAGAAAAGTGCTTTATGGGATGAAGACGATCACAAACTTTATTGGAAGTCGACCAGGAAAACGTCTGCCAGGCCAGATAGTAATTAATACATATACACTAAACAAATGATTATTCAAAATCCCACTTGATTTTCATTTTAGCAATATTTCGTCAAAGAAAAGTTTAATGTCTTATTATAGCAGTAATATTTTTATGTCAAAAAGATATCTACAATACCATTATCGAATGTACACTCAATACTAAACATTGACTGATTTTACTCACATGACGTTTGACCTCTGTAGGGCCCGAAACTAGTCGGACATGTCGCCTCCCGGCAAAAAAGTATCATAATACAAAAACAGCTATTTCGAGAAAACACGACTTTCATGCCTGTGAATTGAACAAAACAGCTCAGTGAAAAAGGGAACTTTGTTCCCTTTCTCACTGAGCTTTTTCACAACGATGTTTTTACAGCTGACCAAATGCAATATTTGCTATTCAATGCTATAAAAATGTCAAAACGTACCTAACATGTGATATGACACTTTTTTTGCCGGGAGGCGATGTATCACCGCAATACAAGCGTTTGTAAAACCATATAGTTATATAATTAATATGTGAAGTGAATTTTTTGAACGCATTTTTGTAGCAAACACACATTTGGAACACTTAAATTGATATGTAGAAGAAGTGTAATATATATTTCACAGATATTCATACGCGGAGAGAATTCCTCGTACGCGTTTCTAAGAAAATTTCACGATCACAGGAACGTGAAATTTGGAATATTTAAGGTTTAAATATAGAAGAAGTGCAGAAAGCTAAAGTTTTTAAACAACAAGTTTTACAAATTTAAAATTACGTCAAAACGTCTTCGTCAAGCTACACGTGTCCAGTGTTATATGTATGTTGACCTGACATTTTACGTAAGTCTATATTATGGGAGGTCAAGTTATACCGCCCCTAAAGTTTTTATTCTATAATTGGATATTTAAAATGGTTCTAGAAAAACCGAATGATAAATGTCTGTCTAGTGTTGGGCGTATTAAGTGGTAGATGGTTTTCTGCATACGCTTTCGACCTAGACTATGGTATGTATGTATATATTCTCTGTAGTATAGTATGCCATAGGACTATATATAAGACATTACGTCATTTATCTTTTTTTCTCCCTTACCTTGGCTTATTACAATGAGTTCAATCCGGTGAAAAGGTCGTGGCCTCGACTAGGAGCGTGTGAAATTATCGCGGCCAAGTTTGGCAATACTTTGAATTAGAACATTATCTGCGACTCCACCGAGTATTTCGTCGAAAGATATTGTTCAGGCTGCTATGATGGCTGGCGTAAGATTGCTGCTTTTGTATTTGTGTTTAGTGTCTGTGGTCGGTGAGTAAGAATTGTGATATTTTTCTAATTATCTGACTTCTAATAGTTTTCTCTTTTGTTATGTTTAGTTCATTAATACATGTGGTTAAACTTTTATTCTTTAAAATTGAGTTTTTTTGCCATTATCGAAGTTTTGTATTTGTTTCAATAAAATTTAAATTATATAGATGTTCAAGAAGTGGATCCATCAAATGATGATGATCAGCCTGGTGATGATGGTCAGAATATTGAAGATACTAAGGAGCTTGATATAGAATTAGAGGCCGCTTGTCCAGAACTAAGCGGTCAAATCATCGGTGGAAGAGTAACTTCAGTGAATCGACACCCTTATCAGGTGTCTATGGTCTTGAATGGTAATTCATTCTGTGGAGGCTTCATCATCAGTCAGGATTTTGTAATGACAGCTGCTCATTGCGTTCAAAAGTAAGAAAATATTAGTAATAGTAATAGTTTTCAATATAACATTTTTATGTACGTTTTTTTTTATCTTTACGAAGATTAAAATAATTAATTATTGACGAAAATAAGTAAGTCATTAAAACCAGAAACAATATGAATAAAAGAAAAAAACATAAGTTTAAAATATCATCCAATTTATCAGATCATTCGAGCAACAAAATTCGAAGCAACATTTAATGAGCTCATAAATTGGGCTTTGTTGACGTCCCATTTTATCAGTAATCATAAAAATAGTTATACTTTTTACTAGGCGCAGTAAATTTGAAGATATTGTTCAGAGGCAGCCCTATTTCGGGCATTTCGGGCTGTCGGGTGTCAAGGTCAAATCGTAACATTTCCTAACTTTATGACTTTGGTAATAATAAAACTGTGACCAGACGAAAGAGACTTGGCTTTTATATCCTTGATGTAGTTGCTTATCACTTTGGAGGATTTTCTAAATATATAGCGAATCGTAAAATTACATATTCTCAAGAAATATTTTGTTGAAAAGACCATTGCATCTCCATAGAATTTGAATAAAAGTTTGCAGTTTTTAAGAATCGAAAGTATTAAAATCAAAATTAGAATAATGAGAGGGAAAAAAATCAAATATAATAGGTATAATGAAGGATGTGGTTGTCAAAGCTGGTCACGATTCCAGCCACATATTCTCAAAGTCTCAAGTAGATGTAAATACAAACATGTTAAGTACATTGTTAGGGCTGGATGTAATCATGAATGTTACCCTGACCCGGCAGCTGGTTTTTCTCTTCGTGAATATTTTATGAAATACTGTGCCGTTGCTCGTGGCTCAAGAGCTCTCCTCTAGCGGGAATGTTTTTGGTTGAGTGGGCATTCCATGAGTTTACGATGTAGCAATGTCGGGGAAATTTTATTCATATGTTGGTTTTATCGGTATTTGTAGAGTTTATAGGCTTCAAGAGATGTACTTAATACAGTACCCAGTTATTCAATCAGTTTTGCAACGTTAATAAAGTCAATAACTCTTGAACTTTTAGAAAATCATAACAAGATTTACGACTTTTTTATTTTCGATTACTTAGAAGCCACTATTTTGTTTTCAGTTTCTGAAACTTACAACTAGGATTGGACTTTCTATAATTGCGTGCAATTAGTTTGCTAAGTAGTTGACTTTGCTTTTATTTAGGTTCATTAGAAATGAAAACTTAAGTCTTATTTGCATCAGTTCTTGATGCATAATTTATTTAAATTCAAAGTGCGCATGTTTAATAGATTCTTTTAAATGTTTTCATGTTTTAGCACCGCACCGAGCGCTATTCGTCTTCGTGTAGGAAGTACTCGTCGAGACTCTGGCGGGAGAATAGTTCGCGTTTCCCAGGTAGTGGTGCACCCACAATACGGAAGACCACGGTTTGATAACGACATAGCTGTATTGAGGCTAGCAAGACCTTTAACTTTTAATGCGAATATACAGCCAATTAGACTACCAACTTTAAGACAACCCGTGCCGTTGGTGAGGCTCACTGTAACTGGATGGGGACTGACTGTGGTAAGAAAATTACTATATGAATGTTTCAGAATCTGAGATTTGTATATTTGTTTAAAATTCTCAGAGTCCAAACACTAGTATTTCTTTTACATTATATTAATAACTTGTTTGTGAGTCATTGAAAATTTATGAATTAAGTAGTACCTACTTAACTGCGACTGTTTCCTGTATATACTGGTGTGTTGAGATCGAAAGTCTAGGAAAAGTTTAAGATTAAAGATGAACTTATTTTTTGACTAGTTGCGCCCCGCGGTTTCACCCGCGTAAGTTCCGATACCGTGAGAATATCGGGATAAAAAGTAGCCTATATGTTAATCCAGGTCTCCAGTTATCTACATATCAAGTTTCATTGCAATCGGTTCAGTAGTTTTTGCGTGAAAGAGTAACAAACATCCATCCATCCATACTCACAAACTTTCACGTTTAAAATATTAGTAGGATTAGACATAACTTTTTGCTGTTTTAGGCATGTGAATTGTTACTGCTTTGTATAGTTTATACGTGGAAGTACGTAAGTTACGTACACTATAATAATAAGCCACTAGTGTTGATTCCCAAAATTAAACAATTATTTGAAAGTATCTAAGCTTTTTTAGACTTGATCAATATAGTTTCAAGTTTGTTAAAATGTAATCATGAGTTTTTGTTCATGCTACGAATGTTCTTTTCAATTGTGTAAAGTAACTCCATAGTCCATAGCAGTATGTCATGTCTCAAAACTTATCTTCTTCATTAGCTGAGTTGAAGGACGTTACAAAAGTTATATTTTAAGTCTGGCAGTAAAATTGTTGTCGATTGTTACGTATTGAATGACATTAAACAGATGACAATGAAGAACATTTCGTTAATAAATGTTTTTTTCTCTTCCATGATGTACGTAGGTACTATCGCTAAGAAAAAAACTTGTGTATTTTTTTCTCATACGATGTCTTCTTTATACAGTTGAAAATTGTTTGCGGAGTAACTAGAAATGTTTCTTCCAATATTTAAAAACTTTTTGCAGCCTGGAGGTCGTCGTATACCGCGGATAATGATGGAAGCCAACGTTCCTGTGGTGCCCCACTGGTTGTGTCGATTGTCGTATGGAGATGCCCTGACAAGTAACATGTTCTGTGGTGGTCACTTCCTCATTGGAGGTGTATCCTCATGTCAGGTAAGTAGAGCAAGGAAATCATTAACCTTCCACAACTATTTCTCTCTTTTGGTCTTTAGAACATAATGCAGGGTGAATTTGGATCCGGATATTTACATCAATCTATGAGTATTTGACAGGTTACTGGGAATTGAATTTCATCCTCTATTAGTAGGTTCTGTGTAAAAGTATTTACTTTTCAAATATAAAGCCAAGCGTCTTTACAATTTGATTTTTATAACTACGCAATTATGCAATCAATCAGTAAAAGACCTCATTAACCATTCAAAAAACAAGCCCAAGGTTGAAGTGCTAGATAACAGAGTACTTTTATAGGGTCAAGGCCCTTGCCAAAGGGGGTACTAATCTCGTAAATAAAAACGACATACGAGTAAGTCTAGGCGCGTTCAACAAGTTGTAACTTGTTACAGACATTTTGCCGTCAAGTGCGCGCACGCTATGTTACAATGCTGCGGCGCAACATTATGCCGAATCGGTTTTTTGTCGCCCGGCCACGTCACCGAGTAGTGCGCTTTTTTGTTTGCTGGTATTTGCTCACTGCTTGAAAATATTTCCAGGGTGACTCCGGAGGGCCAGCTGTGTTTAGAGGAACTGTATTCGGCGTTGTCTCCTTCGCTAGAGGGTGCGCTCTTCCTCTGTCGCCCACCGTTTTCACTAACATCGCTTCTCTGAGAAGCTGGGTTACCGAAAATACAGGAGTTTAGACTTTATTTAAAGTAGTTTAGACCTAAATTAGAGCATTTCTGTGATAGATCAAGAGTAGATTTCAGAGCTTAAGTTATTCTGAATATTGTTACATTGGTATTGCATAACGCCAGAGGGAGTTTATGTATTTTGGAATGCTCTGTTGAGCTTAATTTTATATACCCTTAGGATAACTAGACTCTCAGTAGACTTAAAATTATACTTATTATTTTTATAATACATTTTTAATAAAAAAATTATGACAGTGTTGTTTTATTCATAAGTTTATGTTATTTTCAGATATTGCTATTGTGAATCACTCTGTTTTTATAATATTTCTAAGAGGTGCAATTTCGTGAGTGGTATTTGTAGTTATTACAGATAAATATACAGTTGTACTCATGTATCTATGTGTTTCGTGGTATCCGGATTTGTAGAGCCAAGGGGTGAAGCGACGCGTTGATGTCTGACCCAGGCACCCTTGAAACACACGGGAATACAACCATATCTGTTTATATATGTCTCCTTCTTAGGTCATTATCTAGAAAACGTATATGTCATTGTTTAGTACTTTTTTAGATGTTTTGGGACAAAAACAAGAAAAATATCTTCAGATTAGCACAAGTTGAAATATAATTCCGTCATATATAGAAGTTGACTTCTGTAAGTTAAATGTCTTTTAACGACTTGTATATAAGATGTGTGTATCAGGACCACCGATACCCAATGCCCATGGGTTGCGTACCTGGGAGACGAACCTTGTTTCTCGGCACGCCAATGGTAATCATAACGTAATTCATCCCCAAGGTATTTTTATACTTATTTTCGTTCACAGTTTATCTTGTCTTTTAGATATAAATAGAATGATGGAATGAATAATTGGTAAAACAAAAATTAACCAATTACGACAACCTTCAACTAATTACGATAACATAGCATAGCAACCCCGATTTCTTCAGATAATAGAGCTGATAATTTAGGATTAGTAGATCATTCCAAAAGAGCTTTGATTCACGACGACATCAAAAATTGATTGTGAAATGCATAAATATAATTTGACAAGAGAAAAGTTATTATAAATACTTGAATATCATTGTAAATATCCTTTATGAGTAAACCTGATAATCAAACATTTACCAATTTTTTTTCTTCTTACAGGTATACGAAATGTTTTTAATCGGTTATCAATTCAGGGTCCTTTCACCAATCTTCACAATACACTGGGGTCTCCAAGCTCGGAGGAACCGTCCGCTTTGGAGAGAGAAACAGAACGAAAAGAATAGAAAGCACTTCGAGACCTTCAAGAGGGAACTCTTTGCGAGGTATAGGAAAGATCCTCTGCATTTATTAAGAAAACCTCAGCAAGGTAAAAAGACCTAGGCGTCGCGAGGCCGCGCTATTCCTGCCGGCCTCGCCACTATCATTATAATTGTGCATTTCATCTGACACAGACTGCGAAGAAAAACATGAACAGTGTGTATGTGTGTGTACAAAGTGCTTCTAGTGAATTTGTCTGAAACAATATAGAATAAGAAAAACGTTCAAAAATTAAAGTCATCTCTTTAAAGAGTCTAATATCATGTTTTGTGCACGCCAACATTTTTCGTTTATCTTTTCCATAGTTGTATGCCTGTAGGCCTAGTCAATATATAAAATATTTTAAATAGTTTATGTATTTATAATAATATATATAGAGATTTCAAAGATCAAAAACTATTCCTGTTGTACATTCCTCCGTTACTTTATAGTACATATGTCTGTAGTGTTGTGTTTCTAGAGTATTGCACAGTTATCGAATTTTACGGTTGCCGTGCTAATATAAAATGTGATGTGTCAAGAGAAATATGGTGTCTATGTTTTAAAATGAGTTACTATTTCCTCCGTGACGTATGTAGAAAGGACTTGTTATATTTTCTGTTTTAAATAGATTTAGAAATAGGTAATTTGACCTAATCAACGAAAGGTGTTGATGAAGATTTAAAATACTTTATTAATGTAGTTTCTTCTTGTTTTCAAAGGTTTATGTTACTGTTTCAATATTGTTAATATTAAACTACTCATGATAAACTACGTGGTTGTGTCTAAGCACAATGTAGATTAATTAAGTACAATTTTTTATACAACGTTATCTTTTAAATAATTATGATATTATTTTTTAGATAAAAAAAATATTTTGACAGAGTTTCTATGGATTAAGCAAGATTACTTATCTTTCACTTAGATGAGGTTTATGGATAGTTTAAAAACAGAGCCAATAGCGATTGTTTTATGTTTTTTAAAATATTATACCATTCCTCTCATATAACGTGCATGAAAATAAAATTTATTTGTTTTAAAACTTCCACGACGTGTAGGCATATTAGATGCATATTATCCGGGACTTACACAAGATTTCTGAAAGGCTTATCAAAATATTGTTTAACAGAGCCGTCAAGTTAACAGAGATGTCAAATCAGTTCGAGTTTCTGAAACGTTGATCAATGACAAAAAAATCTCATATAGGTATCTAATCTCAATAATCAATTTCATTGAACATTTGAATGACATTTGACACAAGGTCTGTTAACTGATCCGATGATCAAATAAAAGTGTTAAATCATGCTTTCAGCAACTGAATACTTGATGAAGAGATTTGATATACGATTGGTTAATTTTTACGTGATCAGCCTTTTAGCAAGCAAGCGATGTCGGCTAAACACATCTAATAAGATTTTTTTTGTGGTACAAATCGATTACAAAGCAAATCAAGAGATTATCTCATAAAAATGAACAAATGTATAATAAATATCTCGTCTCAAATGTACCTACTCGTCGATACAGCTCGGACCCAACTGCCAAGCCGTTGATAAAATAATTCTTAATCGGCACTTGGCTTTCCAACTAAGGTGTCACGGATTTGCTTTGTATGGTAGTTTTTAATATCATATGTTTAAAGTATACAAACTTAGCTATATTTTCACCTTTAATCACACCCATCTGACATATTCCGTGACGTTGTAAGTTTATTATTATCTAATGAAAAGTGGATGAACAAAAAAGTTTTACATTTTTCTACTGATCCCATATAAACATACTATTTAAATAAAGAAATATAAAAAACTAAGAAAACAAACTGAATAATTAAATATAAGAAATATAGCTTATGCAGGCGGCGGGCGCCGCAGCCGCTAGGTCACCGCATCGTGTAACCATTTAGACGGGACTGCTGCGTACGTCATCGGTAATTTCATTTCATTTGCTCAATGAAATTATTAAAATGGGCTATGACTACGTCATAATCATTGTATTTCATCCATATGTTCGTCAAGTGAAATAGTGATCGCAGTAACATGTTAAGTCATCTCGTAAGTGTCACCCGGGCTTTTTTATGCGATAATTTGTCACGCCACGTCGCATGAAACTCATTCATCTGTCTGTTTTATTATTTTAAAGATCATTAAAATTAAATATGGCCTAGAATTGCATCTGAGTAGGTAACTAAAACACATTTAAGTTTATTATAAATGTTTACTGATATGACCTACTCTTTGCAATGCTATGGTCTGTAGTTCATTATTTTATTTGTAATCTTTTTATTTTTTTATGTTTAGTTTTCCTTTTATTTGATATCTCGACTACTAATTAATTTATATTGTTATTTTGCTTTTTAGTACATGTGAAATAAACAAATTACTACCCTATTAAGAGACAAGGTAGTAAAATTTTGTTTTAACTCCGTTTCCAGCAAATAAATGTATTTTGAAATTTTATTTTTGAAATAAAATATATACAGGCTGTAAGCAACACCGTACCGAGTATTGAAATAGTGTTTTCAGACCATCATTCTGAGTCGAAAATTAGTCTCGCATGTTATGCATTTATTTTTCATATGCATGCATTAATTTTATGATGAACTAACTTTTGTGATAAGTAAAAACAGAAAGATGTTTTGTAAGTTTTTCGCGTAGCTCAAGCGTAGCTGAGTTTATCACACAGTGGACAAAACGAGAAACAAGGATGTGACTATTTTCGACATTTCATTTTGACTTGGACTACATATTTTGTAGTACATTAATACAATATTTACTATATTTTTCATTTTCATTCCAATGCTGTTTTGGCTAATGTTTGTATAAGTGTCAAAATACTAGGACAGTCAAAAGTTTAGAGAATTAGTAATAGTATTAGAGATCATAACAGACGTCACTTGTGCATATTCAACATTCAGCCAGTACCTAACCTGTTCCTGATATATGGAACAGGTATTGTTGATTTTGTGATAAAGGTCAAGTCGAAGTAAACATCGTATCTGAGTGAAAATTGTAAATGGTACTTATTGATAATGTTTTTGGGAATGCCTTTGATAACTTCTTAGATATTCATAAAAACGAATTTTCAATAAATAATTGTCAGAAATTTGCAGTTTTATTATTATTCTGTAAAAGAAGATATTTTAATTTTCCTATACGAGTTCAACGAGACAAAACTTTGATCCCCATCACCTGGATAATTGGTAATCCACCACTGTGCGGTTCTCCAGATTTTTTTTGTCTCCCACAACATTGGTTTTTAAGAAATTGTCGCCTGCGTTATTTCCGGACCGATACGACCTTCAAACCTTCAAGAAAAGAGCGTACTCCCATCTCAAAGGCCGGCAACGCACTTGTGACTCTTGAGTTGCAGGTGTATGGACACTTGCACCTCAAGAGAGGGCGACGGTAGTCACTTACCATCAGGTGACCCGTCTGCTCGTTTGCCCCCTATAATATATATAAAAAAAGAAGGCAAGGCTAGAAGTTTGTCTGCATGTATATTCCTTTTAATATTGATAAATTACAATCGCATACAGCATATTTATACCTCAGTGTCATCTAGCGGTGACAAGACGAACCACTTTGTAAATACAGAGCCTGCATCGCGCTATCAAAGTTCTCACGCCGATTAGCATATTATCCTGTATAACCTCTAACCATCAACCGTCGTCCAGGCCGTATTCCACTAGACATGATCACCTATCCTGGCTCCCTTTTCGTTTATATTTGAGAGATCATATCCTGCTCGTAAACAGCTGGAATTATTCTCTTAGTAACGGTAACTTTATAATGTAAAGGAACCAAGGCTCAGACAAAATATGACGTCACATTGTTGATGTTTATTTCAGCTGAGGCAGGTGTAAGATCTTTCTTCAATTTACGATTAGCCAAGTGTTAGGAATAAAAGTTGAAGGTAAGATAAGCAAAACTACGTTAAGCAATCAAAGCGAGGTTGTATTACTCTCGGTCTTCTTTGTGATATGATCCTGCACCCAGTCGTATATAACAGAGTAAGTGAGCCGGGTGTAGACGCCGGGGAAATTGCCTCTGGCACAACCCAAGCCCCAAGACACCACGCCGATCAGCACACCCTCGTAGACTATAGGACCACCGCTGTCTCCCTGGAATCATATAGAAATCTGTGGAAATAATGTGTTTATCAAATCTACAGAATTGTAAGGGTTATTTTTTGTTCTTTTTTTTTTTGGATCATTATTAGCATTTTTTTCATTCCTTTATCTTATGGCTATTAAATATACACTGCAACACACGGTTATGCATCACCCAATGTATTTACAGGAAGTATTAATAAATAAATAAATACATGAATACGTATATTTGCTTTGGTCCGGCTGTTTCTATGTATAATATGTATCTTCTAGAACCTCTATTACAAACTGAACTATAATATCCCAGAATATCAAATTCAGTAGCACACTTTCAATAAAAAATACGAAGTAATTAACCTGACAAGCATCAGGAGACGCGGAAGTGAAAGAGCCAGCGCAGAACATAGAGGCAGGTTCTATTGCCTTTCGGTCCAATCCAGAATGTCGGCACAACTTCATTGCAATCGTTTTGATTGTGGAGGATTGCAGGTACGTTGCACTGGGGCCGCCTTCCTTTAAGAAAACATAATTAGTTTAAGAATTTAACATGTAAATGAAATAAGCCTCAAATGGTAGCCGTGAGTAGGAAGGAAACAAGTGTTTGTCTGAGTGTAATTGTGTGTAGGGTTGCGTGTACCTACACGCAACCCTGAGTGTAATTGTGTGTTGGATGGTTGCGTGTAGGTACACGCAACCCTACACACAATTACACTCACGGTTATAGCTATGTGTGTGCCATATGTTTGTTTGCATATGTACGAGCGCATTCGGGCGCTTGAACGAGGCCTATTGTTTAGTGTTCTTAGTTAGATGTTTTAGAGACTAGAAACATCTGCAAGTTGAAACTCTACAGGTACGATATCCTATATTTATAAACATATGTCTAGCAGCGCTATACCTATTTGTATCTAGCGCTATATTTATCTATATAAATAAAAATTAATGCTGTTCGTTCGTAAGCGCATCACTTCTTAACGGCTGAATCAATTTGACAATTATTTTCTTTTATATGTTGATAATAATAAGATTTTTAGAGAAAAAAAAATTGAAAAAATTCCGTGAATGTGGAAATGTGAAATTCGGGGAAAAATGAAAATGCTTTTTATCCATGATTGAAATGTTGACATTTGCTGACCTTTACATGTTTATCAAAGGCAGCCGTAGAATAAAAAGTTAGTGTTGGAGACTTAATTGTACGTATGTTAAAGGAATGTGTAATATCTCTAACAGCATGTGAAAATCTACAGTATTACATACATTACTGAAGTCTATTTAGGTTAGGTAGAAGTTCTGTAAGGCTTCCTGTTTTCATCCCAGTCTGTTGTTATCCGGACCATGTTACGACTAATTGTATTGTAGAGGTGGAATAAATAAAATATTAAATATTGTTGTTAGTCAAAGATGATATAAATGAAAAATTTATCCATCAAAGTATCTACGGTCTCTATTACTATTACATGCAATCCGCAAAACCTACGATTTTGAAAGTTTTTGATGGCGATCATCCCTTTAACAGTGACGTTTGTTGAATATTCTTGTAGAAACATGTTTCTTCTGTCACAAGTATTTACTTGAACGAACTCAAAAAGGTAACGTCTTTTCTGTATTAAGTAATAGACTCCTTTTAAATATTCATGACACCACAAAACTAAACAGTAAAAAGCACGAGAATTGGCCATGGTAAGCGTACTAATCGACCGATCTGCGGGGTTGAGCAATATTGAAACTAGCCCGTGCAAAGATGATTGTCCGGTCAATGGCTCTTTACAGTGCACCGATGTGATTGGAGGCCTTGACCGTGTAAATAGGGCTCTCAGAAGCGGATGGTGGTAAGAATAATATGCTGCTATTGTATTAAATCGTCGGCGATGGTAGATCATGGTAGAGATGTTTACAGGACTATCCTAGAGGGAGCCTGAGGTGAAAGTGCTTACAGCAGCTTATTAACGAGTTCCTTAAAAAGTTTCTGAAGAACATCACAATCACAATGAATCTTTGTTTTCCCAACTGGAGGCCTCAAGTCGTGATTTCAGTATCATGGATGTGTTGTAGGTACGAAGTATCATGGTGGAATAAGTAAACAATCACGGGACACTTTCATTCCAACTGACACAGATATAAATGGTAATGAAATGCTCTTGGTTGATGAGAAAAGAGGAAAACGCTAAAGAATTCGGAAAAATTAACTTTAAAATATAATTCATACCTTTAGTTTCCCCCATCCACTAACAATAGCCGGCTCATTAGCTGGTAACCGTGCTTCTCTAGCTACCAATCGTATTGGCAGGACTCTGGAAGAGAATCGCAGGGGCGAATACAGCCGCACCAAGCCTACATCATTGGACTTGGTCTTGCTGACGTAACGAGGGTGCACGTAGCAATCCTTGACGTCATACATTTCTCCCCCATGGGTCTTCCAGGAAGAGCCAAGACGGACGCTGAGCTCACTAGCTCGGGCTCTGTTGAAGTATTTTAATATATTAGTAGTAATTCAATACTTTTATTTTAGACAAATTACCATGTTCTATAAAAAAACATTTAATATGACAATTTATTTAAAAAGAATTTAAACTTACAGTTTTAAAATTACGACATGTAAGTAATACAATCGAGTTAGTAAATAATATACAAAACAAATAAAATAATTAAATGATGTAGGTATGTTACAATATTACAGTCGCCCGGTTGACGGCAATAGACTTGCCCTTATGAGTGGGACCAAATTACAGTTGGCAAAATGTGAGTGTTTAATAAAACTCTGCCTACCCCTTCGTAGGATAGGCTTAAAAGTAGTAATTTAATTCACATCTTTCTGCACGTGTTTGCCCAAATAACCCATTATCTCATAGTCTGAAATCAACCCCACTGCATTTATTTTTTATGTGTTTTTCATATTGTTGCATGTGAATCCAGTTCTTACAGTTTTTTATTATTATTATATTGTAAGCTGTCGGATAGCGTAACCGCAACGTCATTAAATTATATTAATAGCGGGATCAGTTTGTGTTTTATATTTAATTGTATGAGTGAGAGTTCGTTTTACAAGCTTACCTGCAAGTAGGTACTACATGGTTTAACTTCGTTGCTTCAGGTACTGTTAGGCATTTGGTAGGATTTCTCTATTTATTTTTTTGAGATTTTCATTATCAATTTGAATTATTATTTGCAAAATATGATACAATTTCTGGAACTGCACAACAGATGGCATCTGTTTCTATAAGTTCACCTTTCTACATTAAAACTTTATTGAGACTTAAGAGACTGTTGAGTCCAACTACGGTTAACTTTTTCTCTTAATACGCTTACCTGGGATTGCTTTAGAATCGCTTTTATAAAGTAAAGTACTTATTGGTCCGTAACACTCTATTCATTAAGAAGGTAATCACTATTGAAAGTAGAAAGGGTTCATTTCTTACGAAGCTGTTAAAAATAAATCCAAACTATCCTTATCTCTTAATAGCTAAGGCGACGATTTTGCCATCGGGTTGCGGGGTTTGAAATCTATTTAGCTTACTTGGAGGGGTTAACATGAAAAATAAAAACGTGAGACCAACGTTAATAGTATTTTCTACCAGAAATGAGTCTTTAAATACTAATTGTTTTTATTTTGCGACTATATAACCATAACCAAGATAATGATTTAAATATTATTGGGCCGTAATAAGAACTAAAAACAAATTAGAAAAACAAAACATCTGTAACTCGTAAAACACGACCTTCAATGTAACGTAATTGAAAATGGCTGCGCGTTTGCTTAATTTCTAATTAGGCCCCAAGATTTATTGTGAAACACGGGCTGAATATTAAAACAAAGAAAATTTATAAACTGACAATTTTGTATAATTTTAACATGGGTTTAAAATAATATTGGTATCTGTTTTATACCCCATTTTCACGTGAGCACACTGAGCAATGAGCCTGAAGAAGAACATAGATTCTGCAGAGGTCTTCAGAACGTTTATGTATTTTTTTTATTGTATACTCATGGAGGCCGGCTGTCAGTGCATCTTTGGCAAAAGGACGTCACTTGTTTTTTTTTTCAAATATAAGGAAGCAATGGGTCAAACTCTTTTTTGCTCTATTCCATAAAAATAATCTTTTTGTCAATAAGTCTCTTTGATGTATTAGACGCAAAAGCCGCAGTTATAATTCGAGAGCATCTTTATCAGACCTTCACTTTCGTGAACTCTCTCCTAACGTAAATTGATGGTGTTAACAAGAATACAAGTGAGGCGTGATTTACGTTAAAGGTAGGCATTAAAAAGTGTTCGATCAATCACATATCACATCCAATTATAAACAGTCCAGAAAAGCCCAGAAGGTAAAACAAAAATTTCAATATTTTATTACTGAGGAACTTAAAAGACTGTATTCTTAAAATATATGTTACTAGCTGAACAGGTCTTCTTATAATGGCTCAGACATAAGTAAATAAATCTAAAGTCACCTTTCTACTGCTGTAATTCCTTTAGTAAATTTATGATGATAAACGCTCTGTTATCCAGACTCTTTGATTACATCTTTTGTTGTTTTTCATAACACCATAGGTATGATAATACTCAAATAACACGAGCTCCTCGATGTTGGACATCGCGGTACAGTATTAGTACCTAGTAGTAGAAGTAAGTCCGCGCAATTTTACAACCGCGAGTTTAAAAGTTCGTACGTCTATTACCCCCTATCCGACAAAAAATACACCGCTTTATTTAGGATTAGGATTTGCGTGTTAAACTTATTTACACAGACATATACTTAATCATTGTAAACTAAAGATCAGATCGGATATTTAACTACAAATTTGGCGGTATGACGACCATTGTGGAGTGGCGGTAGTGCATTCCGCTGCCACATCGGGGGTCACTTGAATTTATATGCATGTGTATGTAAATATGTCTATTTGCATTGGTCTGGATGTTTCTAACCATAATACATAATTGTATTTACAAAAAAATGTAAATATGTAAGTTTATTTGTGTTCTAGAATCCATAGGCACGGTAATATTATCTATATTACCGTGTCATAGGACAAGCTATGCTTCGTTTGGGCCTAGATAGCGATGTGTAACACCACAAAGAAGAAGCCAATTACATTTATGCAAGCATCACGACACAATAAGAAAGAGACAACGGCCCTAATACGAAGGATATTGGAGATGTACACGTCTACATTTCAGACCCAACGTATCGTTTTCCAAGTGGGCGACAATAAATTTTTCCCGAGCAATCGTAACTCTCCTGAGAGCGACTACCTAGTACGTAACAAACTGTAGCTGTTTTGTTCCTGGGCCCACGGCGATTGGTGTTTTGCATCGGCCTCCACTCCACTAGGGAATAAATTGAAATTGGCGAAAAGAACGCAATTCGCTAGGGGCGGCCCATAAAAAGCGCGCGGCAGGCTCGTGAATTTATTCGAAGTAGTTCGCGGGTTCAGCTCTAGTTGAAAGTGTGGGTGGATTTCGTGAAGTGTTTATTGGGCTCGGCCTTGTATTCCCCTGTGTTGGAGTTTCAATCATCAGGTTTTAGGTTTCTTTTTATTTGTTAGGGTTTGACCATCGTTTGCTTAAATTAAATGGCTAAAGGAAATATTTACTTTTTTCAATTTTTTATTTAGAAATTGCTATGGAACCGTATGTGCAGATGGTAAGAGATAGATTTAGGGGACTAGGAGAAATTAGTTTATATGATACTAGCTGACCTGCGCAACTTCGACTGCGTTTGTAAATTTTACCCGTTTTTGCAACATTTTTCATTGATGCTCCGCTCCTATCGGTCGTAGCATGATGTTATATAGCCTATAGCGTCCTCCTTCAAACATACAACATACACTCACGCTTTATGCCCGAAGAGGTAGACAGAAACGACTAAAACCCACGTTTTGCTAACAAAAATTTTGGTCCCACTAACGTAGTCCCACAAGCCCATCCGTCAATCGGACACTTTGGAAATTAAAGATTGGAAGATTGAGAATATATCTAACCGAGTACACTACACTTTTTATCCGCAATTTCGTAACCATCCTAAAATATGATATGCCTTTTACTGGACTTTTCTATAACACATTTTTCTATAGTCACGAGCCCACTGGTATGCGATCATTTTTGTAGTTAAATATTAGATTTCTGAAGCCTTGCCAATACCTGCCTGTAAATGGCAGAAGAATGATGGGTTTACCGTAAGAGGCAATGTGCAGCTGTTAGTAGCCATATGTCCGTGATTACGGAGCCTCCGCAGATAGGGTAGGTCTTCTCTCTGAGCGACACCTGCCAGGGCACAGCTGCTATGGAGGTGTTCCGTCCTGACACGATGCGACGGGTCGAACTGGGCAGATTGGCATCTAGCGAATAAATTATATCATGGTGTCGCTTTAAAAAGATTTATAAAATTTATCGCATCTAGCAGTTCCTGAGTTATAATTCTATTAGCAGTTCCTCCCCGTTTTACCCACGTTTATGGTCACTTCTCTGCTCTTAAGGATCTAAGTGTCATGTTAAATCGCCTATAGCCTTCCTCAAGAGTTGGACTATCAAATTCCGCATCATAACAGGTCAACATATATACTGGACGCCTGTAGCTTCCTGTAAGTGTACGGTGCAATGCCCGTACAAGCAGCTGCGTCAGCAAAACCGTATACAGTGTGGTATACACGCGTCATAATGATCAGTTCGCGATCTAACCGAAGCGGGTAAAGACACGGGCTCCATCTAACGTGCTTCGCGGTCATTGTGTCCATTTCCTTTATAATTTTTATCCTATATTACATTCTTTTATTTTTTAACCTCATCGCAAGGCTAACAATAATAAAATATATTGATTAAAAATGTTAGCTTTCTGTTACTCTTCTACATACAATTTTAAGTATTCTAAATTTTACATTTCTAAGTGCGCGCCATTCGCTTAGAAATACGTACAAAGAAATCTCTTAATGTAATCTATATTTATAAAAAAATCTTGTCACGTTGTTTGTTCGCGATGAACTCCTTAACTAATGAACCAATTTTACACACTGTGTGCAGTTTGACAACTTGAGAGATAGGATAGTTTTTATCTCAATTTAAAGTCACAATATTTTGTAATCGCATATTACTTAGCCACAGCAACGCGTGGCCGGGTAACTAGTAATATGTAGTAACTACTTAGTAATCTGTGGTAATATATATGTATATGGATATGATGGGAGAAAAGGAATTTCAGTGAAGAGAGAATTTAGGGCGGTTAGGTAGTGGTGAGGGAACTCAACCATTTACCAAGGATGTATCTATAATCTGACTTATAATTACTTTGCAAATAATAAGCATAGACAGTCTATGCTCTTTTTGCAAAATTGTTTAATTTTATAGTAATTTACTGTAATTTTATTACCTGAAATGTCTCTGCGACTTGGACTTGGCGACGTGTCGTCTGCAAAAAAAAAATTGTATAAATAATAATAAGGACATTATTACACAGCGCTGTTTAGACCTTAAATAAGCATAGCTATACCCTTAGTCCACCGCCCCCCAACTCCGAGCCGTCACCTAGCATGAGATGACGACGTCAAAGTAACCGTACATACATTTCCTATGGCCGCCTGTCCACTGCACTCCCGTCACAAGAGCGCCGTCATACCGGCCCCGAAGTTTCTAGTAGCTAGGCGTGACCACTAGAACTCGACCAACCGATGTGCCAGAAATACGAACCACGTTAGGTCCACAATGTCACGACACACGGCCGTCACGAACTCGGCTACTACTGGGTGGTAGTTGTAGACGCGCAACCACTTGATCGCAGGACGCTATTGTTTTGTATAATAGAAGTTATAAAAAATTAAGAATATTATTTTCACACAAAAGTCACACAATATTTTTTTTGTACAACAGTATAATTTGAAGCATCCTATCCATTATATGGCGTCCCCATTTTGCGACACACACTCTGCGCCTTGAGCGTATCCAAAAGCGTTTTGCTTGGCACATAGCGTTTTCAAACGGCTTAACTAAAAAAATACATTCGTATGAATGCAGACTCGAGCGTTTTGGAATGAAAACTTTATAACACCGCACAAAGCTTAATGAGGCAATATTTGCTTGTAAAATTCTTTTACACCAAATTGACAGTCCAAGGTTGTTAGCGCTCTTCAAATTCAGGCCCCAGCCAGGATCACTCGTAGACCAATCACACCTCTCTGCCCACCTTTAAGAGGGACAGTTTTAGGTGCCAATTCTTCTTATGCCAGATTGCCTAGAACTGTAAACAGTTTAAGCGATTTGATTGACCGACATTTTGATTCCGTCACAAAATTTAGAAAATTAATTAAAATTTTTAATTATTCTTTATATAAAATTAGTTGTAAGTTTATCTTCTAAGATAATAGCATGTAGTGTTTACCTCTAAGTAATTATAACATTGTCTGATGTTCTATTTGTATAAGCTCATGTTGCATGAATGAATGTAAATAATTGTTGGTGAACCAAATAAATAAAAATAAAATAAAAACATAAATAAAAAAGAATGTTTGTGGGATAAATCCGACGATGTATTCAAAGGTAACCTTTTGTAAAAGAATGCATGGCCACAAAACACATACGCGATGAACAAAGACATAGGTCGTGGTATACGCACGACAGGCGTCAGGTCATCTTGAACTCGGCCCGAAATATTCTCGTTCTCGGTGACGCGATGAAGGCGCGGCGGTGTAGGGTTGGATGTATTGTATTTCACAATAACCAAAAATGTTAATTAAAACGTAATTCTAAATTGAAAACAATAAACATCTAGAAGTTTCTCAGACGTAACATTTTGTACAACATACAAGAGAATGTTATGTAAAAGAAATAGAACCAAAATCACAATTATCAGCTACATAAAACATAAATGGTGTTCTCATATTCAATTAAGCGTATTGTCATGTCATCAGTACACATACAATCATATTTGCTTACCCATTAACTTTGATAGTAGGCAGTTATACAAAGCTTTGTATTGATCCCGGACGTGGGACTGGTTTAAAAATGATAGTATGTCGTGTTTATGTATTTCTGCCTCCCCTGCTAACCCTGAATAGTCTAAGTCCTTTGAGGCCACAATCGTTTCTTTATCTTCCCCATTAATAAAGTAGATATTTATAATCAACATTAGCACTTTAGAAAACATTATCTATGTTAGATATAAAAAAATATTTTATTAATATTTTTATGTCTTTACATTTTTTTCGATTTATTTTTTATGCACATTGTTCAGAATGTTTGACTGTGGTTACTAGTTTTATAGCGAATACTATTCAGGTATCCTTTATAATTATTGAAATAAATGGCCGTGAAATCACTCAAGTTTATAAAGTGCAGTAAGTTATGCAATGGAACGATTCAGACGCCTGATAACAATCGGTGAGTGATTGTCAGAATTGTGAATAGTAACTTGTTGCTATTGTATTTGCTCAGGCGTTTAACAACTTTCCTCTTCGCCTCTTCGTTTCTTGCCATTAAGCTGAGTCAATGATTAGACCCTCTTTAGAAACGAAGCAACGAGAAATCCAAGTATAGTGTAGTGTAGTACTACAAATGTAATTGTCTACTTTCTTAAAGGTAAATTGTATTTTCAAAAATAAATTTAGTTATAAGCAGATTTCCTATCAAACGAATGTCATATTCCTATTCTTTCTCTGAGGTAGATGTCTTGACTCATTACGAATAAAAAAGGTTTGCATTATTTCTTAGTAAAAGCCAATTACTAAAAGTTTTGTATTCGTAGCATGATAAAAAAATTGTCATATTTTTCATTGTTCATTTCTACAAAATTAAAAATAGAACAACTTTTGTATATCGAATTCTAAATATCGTCCAGTGGCAAAATGTCGTCTTTTAGTTTCTAATTTTCTCAAAGAAGAATAAGTGCTGGAATAACACTAATTAGGTACTCGACGGCGGTGCTCGAAAGGTATGAATCTATTTTAATAATATTTATAAGTAATATTGTGTACAGAAAAAAGTAAACCGACGTGTATTTATTATATTTATTACATACTCGTAATTTCCATGCGTTATTAAACGTTATTAAACCACAATGCATGAATTGATTGCTTCTTTTCTATTATTATTTATTGTGGATACCAATTATATAACAGTGAACTTGCTGCACAGTGAAGCCAATTGAACCTTAAACCTCCCCTACGGCCTCTTATTTTGTCCTCCCTGATTTTTATCTCAATCTGAACAAGATAAAGATTCTTAAATAATAAAGATATATAATGTACAAACGCATTAGACCGAATTCAGAGGCATTAAGCGGTGTTAACAGCATGTGCCTTAGCAGCCGAGTGGATGACACAAAACCCGGCAGCACCGACCAGGGTCTTAGGAGAAAGAAGACAGATTTTTCTATGTATATATATGGTTACAAACATACAAACACTAACGCCTATATCCCTGCAAGGGTAGGCAGACACTCACGTAATAGGAGGCAAGCCTATTGCCGCCAACCGGGCACTTTGGGAATCATTTACACCTTTATCGTGGGAGAGCCATGCTTCGGTACGTATGGGCCGGCTTGACCAGAGTGATACCACGGCCTCACAGAAAACCGGCAGTGAAGCAATGTTTGCATTGCTTTTCGCCGAGTGAGTGAGGTTACCGGAGGCCCTAACCCTTCCCTCCCCTCCTCTCCTCACCCCTCTCCGCCTCTTCCACCTTTCCCCTACTCCTACCTTAAAGGCCGGCAGCGCACTTGTGACTCTTGAGTTGCAGGTGGCCATGGGCGGCGGTAGTCATTTACCATCAGGTGACCCGTCTGCACGTTTGTCTCTTATAACATAAAAAAAAATAAAGATGGGATAATTGGCAGTATATTGAAAGAGAAAGGTATCCAAGAAGGGAAGGCATTGGAAGGAAAAGGTTTTTGCTTCTACGGATGATGGATTTGAGAGTGTAGCTCGAGCAGGTTAGGGACACACCCCTGTACTTCGAACTCGATATTGCCGGGAAGTTCAAGCCCTCTAATTTAATATAATAATATATGTATAATATGTAAAAATAAACTACGTGTTATTTAACAAATCGACGCACTCCACCTGGTAAGGGATCGTCCATGAAGCTATGGGGTAGCAATAATGCCACACATTATTTCTGAATAATCTTGATACTAATAATTTACCTTTATTGTGTTAAAAACGGGTCTCCTAGGGACTTTACAAATACAGATTCACATGCTTAAAGTAACACAGATATGGAAATACAAAATACCTAATAAGTATGAGGCGACACCCGGGGCACTGTTAATGGCTACCGCTGGTGACAGTTAAAGGAATACTATAAAACAAACTAAATTACTATCCTCATGGGATAGTAAATTGATTGACAAATTCAAGCAAAACCGCGGGCAAAAGACAGTCGTTTAATTATTTAATTAATTACTGTCGAATTTCACCCTCTGGGCGCCTTATAGTACTCTTAATTTCAGTTAATGCGCGGTGTGATCCCTGCCTTATAATGCTTATACATCTATTTAATCAGGAAATCGCTCTTCCCAGTTTCTTTAAACTTTTTTTCACAGATAATAACCGTTGAGCGTATTCTTTTAGAGACTGAAAAGGGCGCGCCATTGTTCTCACTTCTGGGAAACGTTAAGTTCACAAATAAAGTGATTATACCTACTGTAAAAGTTTGTGAATTCCGAGGCCGATTCTTTGTGAAGCAGACAATGGTTTCAAATTATAATACATAATCAGTAATGTTAGGCTTTGATGTTGACCGTTTAAGTATCTGTAAATAATTCAATTGGATGTTAGAAATGCGGTGATATGAACAGCTAAAACCATGGGGCGGTAGCCGGCCAGTCATGGTTACCTTGCCTCGGTGGATCCTTCATTTGTATTGAAAATACATAACAACCGTTTTACACAGAAAACTTGTCGTGATGTTTTCATATGATTAGATTCAGCAATAACACAATAAGATTACACTTAAATGTTGTTTGAGAAACCGTAAATAATGTGTAGGCACGATAAATAAACTTCAATCTCAAACAGGTTTACTTTGAAAACTAACACGTTCGGAGTTCCCAAGAGACTGTTTTCGAACCCCTTTAGGATATGTGGATAATTTGGGATAATAACTAACGTGTGTATGTATGTATATATTTCTGGAAAGTTCGGCCTCAACTAAGTCCCTTTATCAGAAAACACAGAAGAAGCGTGATGGAAGTAGTTGGATCGCATCAGTTAATGTGTCTGAGACTTGAACGACATCATACTTGACTCGACTTATGTAGCAGAATGTTTCCATATATAAATAGGCAAAATATTTTTTTGTTTAGAAGCTAGTTAGAACATAGTAGTTAGTATTCAGTGTCACTTTAGTAAAAAAAGTTGAAAAATTTATTATAAAAAAAGGTGCGTGTTCATTATGAACTATCCTCAGCGCCTCTTTCGCAACTAAGTTGGGGTCGGCTTTCAGTCTAACTACGAAACGGCCGAACTTATATACTTTACGTGAAGCGACTGCCATCAGACCTCCACAACCCAAGTACTGGGCGATATCGAAGTTCTGTAGTTAGACCAGGTTGTCGGACTTTTTCTTTTTTAGGGCTCAAACTTTCCGTAACGAATGCCACAGATGGCAACCGGGAAGGACGGCTTAACGTGATCTCCGAAACACGGACGGGTCGCAATGTGTTGAGTATGGTCTCCCATCCTAAGTCTTAGGGTGGGAGACCATACTCAACACACTCCCATCCTAAGTCTTAGGATGGGAGACCATACTCACCTGGTCCTACTTAACCTTGCAATGTGCTAACCTACCCGGTTACTTTGCCACGAGCCCCTCATTGTTGTTATTTGTGTGGGATTCCCCAAGGGAGCATCTTGGGCCCTACTCTCTTTACGATTTACCTCAACGAACTTTGTAACATTTCATTGCCAAACTCTCAAATCTATTCGTAATTCGGAATTCTGCAGACCTTCCTATTCTTAAAGCGGTTTATACCTCACTTTGCGAATCGATTATCACCTACTGCATCCCAATTTGGGGAGGATCTGCGAAGACTAGGTTCATCGACCTAGAGCGTCAGAGAGCGGTCCTCAAAGTCATGCTTCGGAAATCCTACAGATATCCTACCAACCAACTTTATAAAGACGCGACATGTCTCACGGTTAGACAGCTTTATATGTTACGAGCTAGTCTCCACCGACACAAAACCGTGCATTTAACGGATGTCGTCTCCACAAACATTGCTAGAAGACCCAAACCTCCGCGTTCTATAGTCAATTTCATGACAACCTTTGGTAGGAGAAACCTCGAGTATCTTAGTGCAAGAATCTACAACAAACGACATAAGATCCTAAACTTACAACACCAGACAAGGCTGAAAGTCAAAATTAAAATTGAGCAATGGTTGCACGGTCTTGATTACCACGACACAGAGAACCTACTGTAGTTTGCACAAGACAGGCGTAGATATACACTCGGCGCTGCGTCCGCCCTTGGGCGACTCTTGCCCAATTTGGGCGGACCCAGTGTCGCTACAAGACGGCTGTACACGGGGGTTGTCCGGTCAATGGCACTGTACGGTGCACCGGTGTGGGCGGGAGCTCTGACTGCCCAGAATAGGGCGCGCCTCTGGCGCCCTCAGAGGGTTATGGCGGTTAGAGCCATACGCGGATACCGCACCGTGTCGACGGAGGCGGCGTGCGCGTTGGCCGGGACACCCCCGTGGGATTTGGAGGCGGAAGTGCTCGCCGAAGTATATCGGCGAACGGCTGAGTTCCGGGCGGGAAGCGGCAGTCGGCCCCCGCCCGAAGAGGTACGCGAATGGCGTGAGGCCGCTCGCCGAGCCACCATGGCTCGTTGGTCGTCCCGGCTGGAGGCTCCACGTGCTGGCTTTGCCACCGTGGAGGCGCTCCAGCCGGTCATCATCGAGTGGGCAGGGCGGCAGCACGGGACCCTTTCCTTCCGACTGACGCAGGTTCTTTCCGGGCACGGCTGCTTCGGGAAGTACCTGCACTCGGTCGCTAGGAGGGAACTGAGTCCCGCCTGTCACCACTGCGACTGTAGTGAGGACTCGGCCCAGCACACGCTGGCGGTTTGCTCCGCCTGGGCGACGCAGCGTCGGGCCCTCACTGCAGTCATCGGAGGGGATCTCTCGCTACCGGCCGTCATACGCTCCATGGCCGGTAGCGACAGGAATTTTACCGCGGTCGCGACCTTCTGTGAGGACGTCATCTCACAGAAGGAGGCCGCGGAAAGGGTCCGGGAGGACGATCTCCACTCGGACCTAATTCGCCGTCGGCGAACCGGGCGGCGGAGGCGCGCATACCAGCGCCTCATGCCGCCTTGAGTGTGGCCGCGGGTGGACGGGACGGGTTTTCCCCTCCACCCGCTATAGTGGCCCCCCGCGAGGAGGCGGCGTCCGCGTGTGCCTGGACGTCGCCTAATTGAGAGGATTTAAGTTTTTACCCGGAGGTGGTGCCCGCGCTTTTGCGGGCAGGCGCTAGGGGGGGTCCGGATGTCTTAATAAAAGCTGTTCCCGGATCCCTCCTACTTAAGGCGCAGTACGGCACACCGTGTGGTTTTAGTCGGTTCGATTCCGACACACCGCCCCACTGAAAACCCCGGTGGGGTGACGGCCCGAGGGGGTTTCCACACGCACAAAAAAAAAAAAAAAAAAGGCGTAGATATACATACTCATAGACAAACACACATATACTCCCACACTCACACACGCACACACACACACACACACACACACGCACGCACGCACGCACGCAGGCACGCACGCACGCACGCACGCACGCACGCACGCACGCACGCACGCACGCACGCACGCACACACACACACTGAGTGTCTTTATACTTATTGTATTTACTATTTACTATTATTATTCTCTTTATTAACATTTAAATACATATAAATTACATTTTTAAATACATCATTATAAAAAAAACATATATTTAAAAATATAAAAAATAGTGTCCCACCGGTATCGGGTACAGGGACCAAGCTACCGGTGGTTAGGGTTCCAGAGACAGAAACCTCCTCACTATGCGTGCCGTGTCGAGAAGGACTGCCTTCTGCATTAGGCTCTTGATCCAGCTGCCTAACGTGAGCCTCTGAAGGTGTTGGTCGAGGCTCTTAGCAATTAACCCATGGGCCGAAATGACTATCGGCACAATGATTGCTGAATCCACATCCCACATGTCGACAATCTCGTGAGATAAGTTCAAATATTTTATTTCTTTCTATTTTTCAGCCTTCAAGAGATTGTCGTCATGGGGAATGGTGATGTCAACAATCATTGCTCGGCGCAGTTTAGGCCCGATAGATGGTGGTGATATGGTCCTCGCTTGAGCATGTGTTTCATTTTCGGGGATTACGGTCTAGGGAGTTTTACTTAAATTTTGTATGCATATGTAGTTTGGATGACGAAGCTATAATTTGCATCTTGGAGCTGATCTGATGATGGATGAAGGAGGTGGTTAGTCGATACTTACTAGTATCGACTAACCTCTTGAATTTGGGCTTATATGATTCGTTTAGACGAGTCCAACAAATTGGGTATATAAACGATGGTCTGATGATGGGGCCAGGAGTTGGGTAGCGGAACTCTTCTATATTTGACAATTTGGTTCTCTAATAAACCATGTCTTGTGTCGTGTTTTAGTTCTTTTAAACTATAATTTATTTGGAAAGCTGTTTCTTATAGATCCTGTTGAATGTGTCCCTGTCATTATTTTTTATGGTAGAAAAGGCAAACGAGTAGACGGGTCATCTGATAAATGGTAAATAACTACGGGCGCCCATGGACACCTGCAACTCAAGAATCACAAGTGTGTTGCCGGCCTTTAAGGTGGAAATAGGCGAAGAGTGGAAGAGGGGCAGAGAGGGGAGGAAGGGTTAGGGCCTCCGCAATCATTGCTTCACTGCCGGTTTTCTGTGAGGCCATTGTATTACTCCGGTCGAGCGGCCCATACGTATGGTTCTCCCACGAAAAAAGTAGTAATTGAAGTTATAAAATTATCTGTAACTAAAGGTCTTAGTGTAGAGACTATAACATAATCGATTCAAGCTATGCCTTATTATCAAAAGAAATTATTATTATATTTATGGTTTCAGTGCTAAAAAGACAACTGTTGGCTTAAATACAATAAATACCATAATCGATTTCAGTTTATTGAGGCGAGCTTAGCATTCTACTAGGGATCATGGAACCAAGCACACCACATATACATATAATTTTGCCCTTAAATACGAGTAGGTATAAATGTACCTACTTAATATCTTCAAGCGTCTCTAACAGAAACGTATTAGGTAACCTATTACAAGTCTCCTGAACCCAGACAAAGTTACAATATCGACAGCTTCATATAAACATGTTTAAAGTTAATTACCGCTATAATAACCACTTGATTTAATCTCTGCGTATTTATCATATTACCGCAATCTCACCATTACCGTTATTACTGAAGTAATTACCGGAGCGGTAATCTGCGGTAACAGTTTTACACTTTACACTGCTGTTCATTACGAAAACCTAATTCACTCAAGAGCGAATCAACATTCTACCCGCATTCTACGTTTAAAGGATGATTCACATTAGACCGTGCCAAGTGCGAGCCGCACCGAACCCAAGGTTCGGCTGTGTTCGTGGGCTCGTGCCGCGCTGCAATTTGAAACATGAATTACTTCATATAAAATTTTTCCTTAAGGTCGGGGCATACAGTGGGCGGAGTGGGACTGCAACGTGGCGTGAGCGATCATAAAGCGCTGAGCCAACTTGACTTGAGCCAAATTTAAAAAAAAAAAGAATTTAAACACTAAATGTCATCATCTTTAGGGTTGTCATAATTAGAATGCTCAAGTATTATAATTTTATATCTATTTTCTATTTATACATTACGATTTTACTGTCACTGCGTTTGCTGGCACTCAATGTAATCACCAAATATTTAATACTATTTTTTATTTCTTCTTAAAATTATCTTCAAATAAGAATTAACAAATTTGAAATACGAAATACGTCTTACAACCCTATAACTCTTTAAATTTTACAAATCAACAACAATTTAGTTATTTATATAATTAATCGTCAAAGTAAAGAAGCTACCTATGCAATAACAGTAAAACGCCGATTCAACCAACCGATTTGCTTCCTTTTTTTGTTTTTTAGATCTTTATTGGTACATCATTTGCCGCAACCTGCCGACATCCTGGATATCAAAATACCGTTCTCCTATGCCGCATAGAGTTGAATCAATCTTGTACAACTCCATCACCATCAAGAGCTATGTGTGTCAGTGTGTGGTACACAGTCATGGACTATTTTTTTATAAGTTATAGGTATTTTTGAACTGTCAGTGTTTACGCGCGCCGCGCGGCTCTGTACGAGTATATCAGAGGGGGTGCGCGGCGCGGGACTCGCCGAGCGCCCACACCCTAATGCAATCGCCGGCACTTCGCTTCGCCTCTGACCAGCTGCGACTGCGCACTTACATTTTTTATTATATCGTAATTTTGTAGTACGACATTAAACGCCGGTTCCTGTTTAATATTTTATTTTATTTCAATATAAGTAGAAGATAGGAATCGCCAACAGTCAGGTATCAGTGGGAGTCAATCGTAGTTGCCTGTTCCAATGCGTAGATCCTACGAAGAAGAACAGGCAAGAAACACCAAGGACACTCTTTTTCGACATGTTTACATTGCTTATATGTGGAAATTATATGTGAGGAGTATTGTGGACAATGTAGGTAACATAATGCTAAAAACATACAAACATTAAGACAACATAATTTCAATAAAATTAATACAATTTATTAATTATGTAAAACAATCAAAATGAAATAAAAGGACTTACATATGAAATTAAATTGTGCCTTGTTCAAAAATATGTTTTTGTTAATTGTGCCTTGTAATGATTTTTAATTTTATTTTTATTTAAATTTTATTTTAGACTTTGAGTAGGATTGTGTAGATTATTAGGTTATAATTATTATTAATATTTCTATTTTTTTTTCTTATATTGTGTAATGTACCGTATTTCTTTTGCATGCTGTGGTTTTCTATAACTGAGAAAACACATGAACCACCATGTTATGTTTAGTTATTTTTTTAAGAAATATATGTGTATTTCTTGTTGAAGACCCTAAAATAAATAAATAAATAAATTAATTAGTTGGTTAAAATATCAATAAAAGACTGAAGAAAGTTAAATACGTTTTCCTGTTTTTTTTTCGAGATAATTTGAACTTAATTGCCTAGATCGGAAAGATGATATTTGTTTAAGTATCTTTAATAAGCGAGATTTCTAATATAAGTACTAATCTATCTATCTACTCTATGGTAACAGGACGGATTTTTTAAATTTGAGTTTTGTGTTTGTTGTATAAAAACGATAAACTTAGTATACTATGAAAACAGATGGCTACAACTAAATAAAACATTAACAGAGATTTGCACAGATGTTGAACGTAAAAACTATATTGTAATAAACCTTTAAGCAATTTGTTAATTTTTTAAACAAAATTAATTAATAATCTATTTTATTCCATTTAATACAAAACAGAAAAAATGGCGCGGCCTTTCCATGTGTTAACTATGAGACGTTTTAGAGTAGACTATTTTACGCTAGATGGTGCGGCGTGGATTGTGAGCCTTAGCATATCATCAGTACCGTCTTAAACATAAGGGCACACGGGGCACGTGTCCAGGGCCCCCATTGTGACGGGGCCCCCGAAAGGTCCCATTTAATTTAATATCTAAAAACACAACTAAGGAATCAGCGGATTCCTTTGTTATGTGTTTAAGTGTATCAACCTTACAAAAGCCAATTAAGTCTGTTAAATAAGAAGATACTTTTATTCTAAGTGCTGAAGTTGCTACAAGAATATTACTTATCTCATGTTTACCCATAGTAATGCGGACCGCTCACAGCTAAAGAGAATAATAAATGATTTACTAACCGCATTGTTACATGAACAACTTACTAACTGACACATTATGTGATTAAAAAGTGAAATCATGAAAACACGGTTTCTTTCAGAATTTCTGTTGCACAAAATCTGTATTTATACCGAAATTACTTTTTTATTTGCCAACAGGGCCCCAAATTTTGTGTGCCCAAGGGCTCCGGCATGGCCTAAGATGGTCATGCATATTTTAAAACCTTCTCGTCATACTGAACAAAATAAATTACAGTGCCTGTCTTACTTTTCTTCAAAGATGTTGTTATTTCTAGTATACCTACTGTTGCGTAAATATTTTGAACCGTTTCGTTACTTTCAAGTGCCCCTTTCCAGTAAAGTGCCTAATAATTATATTATTGTAATTTCAATAGTTTACAAAAGTGGTAATAACATCACGCTACGACCAATAGGAGTGGGTAACCAAGTGCAGTGACCACAAACGCAGGTGAAACTGCGGGGACGGCTAGTGTGTTATAAGTTTAAAAAATCTGTAAAAATGGCTACGAAAAACTACAGGGGAAGGGAAAAATGGATTTTGCAAAAAAAAATAATTTGGTGAACATTTAAAACAACACTATCATGCCAATTTCAATATATTGTTTTTGCAGACATTTTTAGAAAAATTTAGGCATTCCATCAACATCCTTGGTATTCAATACCCATCGTTTCATTAATGTCAGGGGCCTCTCATACGAAATACTAGCTTTATCAGACAATTTTCAATTTCAATTAGTCAGATTCAAAATTAGATTTCTTTATTAAAAATGACAAATTTCCTAAAATTGTTAGCGCTGTATGTTATTTACGGGGTCTACTATACGACTCTAAAATATGACCACACCTTTCTGCGTCAAGTCTATAACAATGACAGTTCAAGTTATAATGGTCCAATAAAAAAAACATAATTCTTTAAAAAAAAAACCGACTTCAACAAAAAAAAGTATTCCATAAAAGACTTATATATGGTTTTCTCATGGATGCCATTCTCAGAACTGGACCAAATTGAAATGGGACCACACGGGAAGCACCAGCTTTCAAATAATCATCAAAATCGGTTCTCCCAGTCGAAAGTTCTGAGGTAACAAACATAAAAAAAAACATACAGTCGAATTGAGAACCTCCTCCTTTTTTGAAGTCGGTTAAAACACAAAAAAAATATGGTCAAAATTCGGACACCAGGCGATTTAAGTACCTACCTACATATCACGAAACACAAAATCTAAGAGGACGCGCGGGCGTCGAAAATTACTAAATAAACAGAGCGTAAAAACGCTAATTAATTATTGTCATTTTTTCGTAACAAAACTATTTAGTTAATAATTAAATATTAAATGTTAATTTTACGAAACAAAGATATATAATCATTACTTCATTGCATTGAAAAAATATGTAATTCGATATTTAAACATGGGCATGGGTAAAACTCTAGGACTGAAAGTAACTCTTCATGTACTAGAGCGATATTGAAAGGTACCTACAGGATTTCTCACCCATTTTATTATCGTCAAATTAATAATTAAAGTGGTAGGACTACACAAGGCATGACGTCACGCCTTAGTATTTCATACAAATATGTATAGAACCTACCGTTTTCACGTTTCTTAAAAATATACTCAGTCGACTTGACAGTTATCTACCCTATTTAAGTAGTTCAATACATCGATCATGCTTGTTTACAGATCGAATAAGAGTAACACACATCTCCAGACAGTCCAGACATCACGTCCGGTGTTAACGGACACTACCCCGGTACCAGGCAATATGTGTACTAACATTGAGAATAGTGAAAGCAGCATCCGTGTTCAATATGGAGCTCAGGGTACAACAGAGGCTGAAATATTAGCCGGCGCAACGCATGTAAAGTAAATCCTACATTTGTTCTAAAGTATATTTCTTCAAATCGTGAGAATAGAATACGGATGGATAGAACTAATGATCACTATTCCAATCCATCCTTGCTGGCAAGGTCACCCCATCCGATGCGAATAACAGCGGCGAAATTAGCACTAGAACGCAGATGAGCCGGGCTTGCGGTTGACGTCTTGTTCCTGGAAAAAATTCTCTCGAAGCTAGAGCGGCCACAGATGCAGTTTATAATTCGTAGTAAAGACACAACCAATTGACGTTCAATCCCACTAATATTATAAACGTGAAAGATTGTGAGAATGTATGGATGTTTGTTACTCTTTCACGCAAAAACTACTGTAGCGATTGCGATGAAACTTGTTATGTAAATAGCTGGAGACCTGGATTAACACATAGGCTACTTTTTATAGGGTGAAACCGCGGGGCGCGGATAGTTGTTGATAAAATATTAACATAAGTAATATGACTCTTCAAAGTGTTCAGAATTGTCTAGAAAAAAAATTGTCACTAGATCCATTATGGATCTGGCCAATGGATCTTCTGAGATTGAACCATATTTTCACTTATTCAAATAAGTACGCAGTTATTGATAGCTAGCTATGCTCGCGGCTTCGCCCGTCTGTTTGATGACTGAGGTACCAAGGACGGCCCTGTTGGGCTGGTGGTTAGTGATCCCGACTGCGGAGCCAGAGGACGTGGGTTCGATTCCTATACAGGACAAATAATTGCTGATGAGCACGATCATTTGTTCTTTGTCTCGGTGTAATTTATCTTATTTAGTAATATGTATGTTTATCAGCAGTCTGGTTACCTTAGTACAGGCTCTGCCTGGTTTGGGATCAGACGGCCGTGTATGAGGTGTCTTAAGTTATTATTATAATACTCGACTAACACGAACGAGAACATAATATAATTTGCAAGAAACGTGTGTTGCAGTTAGTGATTACCATTAATTAAGCTCTTCGGGATGAGGCATAAGCATTGTTTATCTAGATTTTTTGCAATTTTTTATTATATTTTTATTTAATTTTAATGTAGACGTTTTGACCAAGTTTCGTATCATATAATATTATAATTTCATTATGTTTTTCAGCTCGACATTACATAATAAAGATATGTGATGTTATTTATTACACTTACCGCCGTGTTCAGTACACCGTGTATGAATAATATAATAAGATGTACGAATGCTATACAGTACATTCTATTCATTACACATTCGCAGAACGTCTACGAGGAAAATTTATTATGAACTTGAGATCTTGTGTTAAATATTGGTGCTTTAGCTGTTGCCCGCGACTTCGCTCGTGTAAAATTAATGTTTCTCATCCTATGTCCTTTTCTGTATACCTACCAAGGTGTATGCAAAGTTTCATTATGGCATTTTACGGCTACGCATAAAATATGAACAAATAAACATTGATTTTTACATTTAAGATTTATAAAAGTTAATAAAGATGAAACGAATTTAACAATGAAATATAAGAAATAAAACATTATCATTATAAGGTATTGGGAGACTGGTTTCCAACCTAGGTTAAATACCTGTGTTACGGATAACCAATCTTCTATTCCACAGAATAGAATAATTCTATGAGGCAATGCAAATTGTAGCTGTAATTATTATGTTGTAAATAATGTCCGGTAAATATAGCACCTTTTTTAAACTTAAAGAAACTGGAGGCTAGTAACGATAATCTGATATCCTAATAAATTAAAAGGAATGTCTTGAAGTTAGCGAGTTTATTTTTTTAAGTGCAACAACGTTGATAAATCATCATCAACATCATAATTTTAGCTACAGGACGTCCAAAGCTGGACATAGGCCTCTCTTAATGACTTTCAAGAAAACAAGTTGAAAGCCGCCTGCATCCACCAACAGCCTGCGATTTTTACTAGGTCATTTGTCCACCTTGTTGATGGACCTCTTACGCTGCGCTTTTTACTTATTTGCTGGTAAACCCATCCTCCCACCCCATACAATCCCATGGAATCCTGATGGTCCTGCTCTCTAGCAGAAAAGGACCGCACCATGCTGCAGTAAACATATAATAGGTTTCTGTAGTCAGTCGAACGGATGCGATTCGGACAGAAATCTGGGATTGTCTTCCTCACATTAAATAAAAAAAAAAAAAAAAAATTACCACTCCCTTAGAAAAGAGTACAAAGTTTTCTCTTCACATATTAATTCCTAGTTGTTTTCTAAAATTCCCCAAATGTGCAAAGTGCAGAAAAACGCGCGAACATCTAGTTCGGCTGCCACTGCTCTCTTGTTAGTATTACGACAAATGTTAATGATGATATTATAAACAAACTTACACAACTTAATTAGGATTGTGTAGGTAGTGGTTTCTCTCAAAACATGATATCTAACATAGCAAGCAAAACTTATAAACTCCACATTTCTCCAACAATAGCCGCCTATTAAACTGCAAGCCAGCACTTACAAGTTGAAACTTGACCTACCTGCATACAGCAACGTGACCCCGGCTAGTTATAGCCAAGTGGCCGCTACAAAGCCGAGGGCTACTCTACCAAGTGTGAGAGAAGCGCCAACTATGTTGACGTGTCGTGTACGTTTAAGTACAGTTTATTGTTGAAGATTTTGAATATTATCCTGAATAATATCTTCCACCCATACTTTTAATATCACACACTACTAAACACACTATTTATCATCTATTTTCACTGGAAGAGCACAGACAAAGCACTTTGTTTAAAATATAAAGCTACATACATTTATCTCTAAAGCAAGTACAGACAAAATTAGTAGGTAGGTAATTTGAATACACAATTCACGGCGTGAGACCTGGGGTACCTAATAATACATAGAATTTATTAAGAATTATGTCTATTACTGTAAATTCTCATCTTTTAATTTTACTGCAGTTACGAATAGCGATTGTATTTTTACTAGGCAAAATGTTGAGTTTATAAAATATCATTTCAAACATTTACAATAACCCATGCATACTTCGAATTAGATTTTTGCTTCAAACTGTTAAATCTCACCAAACGAACAAACCTCCTTCATTAAAATGACCGAGTTCTAATCTCTGCCCTAATTAGTCTAAACCAGAGGACACCAAACTTTTTTGTTGCACGGTGTTGTAAATTCAAATTATAAATTTCGGACAACTTAATGTAATACATATGAGTGTTAAAAACAGATACGTACTTATATACTAGGGGTAAATGAATTAAATAAATTTAAAGCATTGTTGCATTACTAAAGAAGCTCTTTTCTTGCGAATAATCGCTTGGAAGGTATCTGTAAAGTAAATAAACTAAAATAATCATAAATTAAAATTTAAAACCCCCCGACTCGAAAATTCATTTAGCGATTGCAAAAGAGCTGAGGTTCTTCGAACGGCTGAAAGGGCATCTGGCCTAGAAAAATGTACAGAAGTTTTAAACCCGCACATAAACATTTGAGATTTTTAAGATCATCAGAAAACCTAGAGTTAAGAATGCCTTTGCATTCCACATCGTTCCTCGACATATCTTTTACCGTTGTTGCAACAAGATTGTGGAATGCACTACTTATCGAAATATGAAAAGCTCAAATGATTAGTTTATAAACAACAATTAGCATAAATGATTAGTTTATACATAAGTTCGAAAAGAGTACAAATATGACGAAATGGTTGCTGATATATACAGGGTATTTATAGTATTTGTTAGTGATGTAACAAATGTTGGATTTTTCACATTCGCAAACGCGAATGTTAACTTTTCAAGTAAAGAGTGAGCAAAATGTTTGAAATTTGACATTTCGCTTCGGTTTTTATTGACCCGAGGTACAAATTGAAATTTAAAAAGAAGAAAGATGAGATAAAGAAAAACATTTTAAATTTCATTACGAATGCCCACTAAGCTTGCCTTCTTGTTCAAATCCAAAGCGTTCTAGAATTACCAATTAGGGTAAGGAAAACTTTGGCTCCAGCGCCAGTCCTTGGAGTGTATCATTAAGGGACACTATGAAAATGATGAAGGATTCTAGTGAGAGTGAAAAATAATTGTAAAATCCTGTTGAAGTTTTGGTTTAAACAAATACTAATGAATAAGAAGAAAGAAAATGTAGAAGACCCTATGATGGAAGTGAAACAGCAATAAACATGATGTTCTTTTTCGTGCAGCCAAAGAATATTTGGAAATTCCACTCACAAATTATGGCCAAAGAATAATACATTAGAAGATTGTAGTAAATTGTTTTGTTTTCTTTAAAATAATCTGCCACACTTAGATTACAAGTCCCCTACTTACTTCAACAACTACTACAACCAACTTTTAAGACCACAGGTTTTATTGTTGGATGAGACACGTCTTCTAAGGACATAACATCGTCTATACAATGACAGCTCAAGTTATACTGGCCAATGAAAATATCATTGTCGAAATTCGACCACCACGCGATCTCTAGTATTATTAAAAAAAAATAAAAAAAGGGTATTTAAACGCCTGCTATAATAATAATCGCAAATAATTGTTAATGTACAATATATAACAAAATAGAATTCCTAGGTGTTTTTGAAACTTTTAAAATATTGAGGCAATTTGTGATATTTTTGCACAATTATATATTTTATGTCATATATCAATGATTTATACAGTAGTAGCATATATTAATGGAATCTTTGGGATTTTAAATAGTCTAGTAAAACAATCCTATTCTTGTGTGGGTATTGGTCGTTAGCTGTTGCTAATAGTTGTAAAAGAAAAATGGAATATCCAGAGTAAATAATAGTGCATCACTTATAATGTACCAAGTTTTTAGAAAACGTCAATACTATTCTATAAGTTGAACAAACGCTGCTTTCTTTAAAATAAAGGCGGCAGAGACATCTTCAACAATGAGCTTCATATTTCAACTAATTTACACAAAACCTTAACAAATTACATACCTAAACCTTCCTCGTTAATCACTCTATCTATTGGTGTAACAGCATGAAAATCCGTTTAGTAGCTTTACAGTTTATCGCGAACAGACAGACAGACGCGGCGGGGGACTTTGTTTCTAATATGTAGTGATGATAAAATAATTTAGTTTAAATTCATGTTATAATAGTAACTTTTAGATGCGACACAACTAGTTGTCACGGAGACCCAGGAGCTAGAGAGAAAGCTCATCGCGCAGTGTGACTAGCATAAATTTTACGAAAATACCGAAGCACCTCAAAAAATACTGAAATATATGGACTTTCACCGGGCAAATATACTAATAAAAATAATGATTTATTTAACATGTTTTATTCATTAATCATTCATCTTCATAATAAATGTTAGAATTGTATTTTAGCATTATTTTCGAAGGATTAAAATTTACACAATAATTGCTGATACATTTTTGTTCATAAATCTGTTTCTTCTGTCCGGTTTTATTAAATTTATCTATGAAAATATTTACTCGCAAGCAGAATTCGACACCCGTATACATAACACAGATTTACGGAATCTAGTTATATTTTTGTATTGTATTTATACCCAAAAAATACTGGCTTCCTTTAATATACCCACAATAATACTCATGTTCGAAAAATCCTTAAAATATACTGAAAAAGTATTAAAATACTGAATCTGGTCACACTGTAGTCGCGTGGCACGCCTTATATACTTGCGCGCGCGACGAATTCATAGCAAGTTAAATTGAACGATGTATTATATAATCTATAGACTTCCTCGATAAATGGGCTATACAACACTAAAATAATTTTTCAATTCGAACCAGTAGTTCCTGAGGTTAACAACCGGGGTTAGCGTTCCACCAAACAAACAAACTCTTCAGCTTTATAATATTAGTACAGCTTTAATTATTTTTAAGTTCATTTACTGTTCGACTACTAGTCCACTTAAAAAGGTCTACTTAGGGGTGTGGAGTAATAGTAAGAGTGGGTAAATTAACACAAAACGCTGAAATTAACTGTTTTATTCTATTGTCTAACGTACATATCGCCCTTGGATCTCAGCTAAGAATTTTGTAGGCCAGGTTTTATTCCCTTATACAAAAATCTTAACACCGACTTGTAAATCAGTACAACGCCATCTAGGGAACGTTCGACGACTTATACATTTACTATTATGATATTTTTTAATATAATTCCGGAATACAACATTACACTATAAAAGACAATTATATAACCTGAGCTTTTTTAAATTTTATTACGAAGATATCGGATATGGAGAAAATAATCAGCAATGCAAAATTACACAAACACTTTTTATGAACTATTTAAATTATAAAATTCTAGCAGCGCCGCGGTGTCACCCGCATAAATCCCGATCCCGTGGGAATATCGGGATAAAAAGTAGCCCATCCATGTACATACCAAGTATCATCGCAATCGGTTCAGTGGTTTTTGCGTGAAAGAGTAACAAACACCCATCCATCCACCCATCCATTAATTCATACTTTCACATTTATAAAATTAGTGGGATACTATAATACCCTCTAACTTTACAACAAATAATGAAGCCGGCGCACAAAATTATCAATTATTTTATATGCTCCGCAGTGCACCTCTCCTCTCCTCGTCTCGCCCTCGATCGTGCCAAACATCTGGTCACTAGGCAATAGAACGAAAGTATAGAAATACTTCCGTTTGATGTCATCTTGAACCAAGGATCTCAATGAAGAATCCTAAGTATTACTTAGGATTCTTCATTCTTTTCTTCATAAATGTGAAAGTGAGTTTGGTGTTTTCTTTGTTACGCTTTCACGTCTTAACTACTCCACCGACTATCACGAACTTTTGCTTACATGTTGTCAAAGGTACAGAAAAAGACATAGGCTAACTATTATCCCGAAAGAACGACGTATGGATGGTACTCAAAAACAAGTTCGTTGAATGGACGATGGAAATGTGCGATGTCAGTAAGCAGACGAATCTAAGAAATGTAAAATCAGATTGGTAGGAGAAAGAGACGAGGGATGTAGTTGTTGTAATAATTAAATTTGACTTTACCGATTAAAGACAACTTTAGTAGTAAATGAGAAGAAGAAAGCTAGAAAGAAAAAGATAGACTTACTACCATTAAGAAAATGTCAGAGATTGAATGGAAGTGTGGCCCGGAATGTAGATCAGGTTAAAAGTGAAATAGATAGGAAGAAAGAACAGGCTGCGGGCAACATGTTCTTTCAAACCGGTTATTTTACCTCACTAACCTTTTGATTTGTGAAGCTAAGTAAACACACGCAGGGCCGGTCCGGTCAGTCATTACCCTTATAATAACCTTCAACAATATAACAATCAAGGATGTTTTCAGCAATCTCAGCAGGCTCTAGGGACCTGTCGTGATATATAAGCACGAAATTAAGGGTGATAACGAAATCAGTTTTATTCGAGTCGACCGTGGGAGGGATGATTTGATAACCCCCGCTATAGGGCGCCATCTTTATTCAATCTTGGCCACCTTTCAATTCGGCCCGGCAACGCGTGACTAGAATTTTGGAATTATAGGGTGACAATTATGTTTGCGGAAGAGAGACATCTTCACATACAATATTGCTGTGATATATATTTATATACGTCCTCCGAAGTAAACAGAGACGATCTTTTAAAAGAATTTATAAGGAACTAGCTAAGTGACCGATCGACACTTGTCGTGAACAGAAGACGGGCCTTTTTCTTGCACAGAGAATTTGAATTTGAATTGCCACTCAATGTGGCAATGCTGCGACAATGCGAAAGAACTTAATGACGCAGGCATGTAACTAATATGTATACATATATAGTTTTAAATTAGTTTTAATATCCTTATTTTACAAAAAACTTACAACTTGTTTTCTCAATCGGTAAAATATAAAATGACGCATTTTTAACCTAGCCCTGACGCAATAATTTTTGATTACTTAAATTAATAAATGATCAATGATGGTCTAGTTAGTACTAAGTGCAAAGTTTCCATCCATTTGCAACGTATGTAAGTTGCAAATGGATTGAAATTAAAAATACTTCTTAAACTAGATAATACGAGATACAATTAGTCTCTTTCAAATTATCTTATTTCACAAAACATTAGCTGTTACCCGCCTGGAAATTTTGGTGAAATCTATCCTTCGGTAACCATACATTTTTCTTGGAATAAAAAGTAGCCTATGCGCTATTCCATTCTATAATCTATTTCTGTGCCAAATTTTATCCACATCCGCTTAGCCGTTTTTGCGTAAAAGAGTAAGAAACGTCCATCCATCCACATAAACTTTCGCCTTTATTATATTAGTAAGATCTTTACATAGAGGAATGACGGGTGATAGATTTATACCATAAAATAGTTTATTTCCTACTTTGGTCTGACTGGAAATTTTGAGTTATTAACCCTGTAAAAATCTGTAAGTAACAAGTAAAAAGTTTCTGTACTTAAACTTTCTATACAATCACAAGGCTAATATTAACAATAAGCACAGAAGAAACATCCTGTAATATTCTCAAATAAATAAATCATATAAATCTAAATTATCTCCAGTAATAGTATAGTATATATATAAATCTAAATTATCTCCAGTAATAGTTAAGTCATCGCCACCGTACTCGCGAATGGACTCATTTGAACTTGACGCAGCAGGGCGAAATATTGAACCCCGGCGTGCGGTGGCGATGGACCGTTCGACGCGTGCCGACCACTTATATAGGTGTGACGTATTTTTCGGCTTTTCCGAGGTAAAGTAAAATGTGAAACTTAAAAAAAAGGACTTTGTACCTGTACTTACATTACGTACGTTCCTTTGCAGAGACAAGTAGTTTGATGTATTTCATTTTTAAATTTGTTCCTACAGTATCACTAACTAACCGGAATATCAGGTATCAATGATAAGCTATGTTTAAATACCTACCTACAAAGGTATACTTAATGAATTTCTCGTTCTTCATGGCGAACACCAACCAGTGCTATATACTTCAAACTTTAAACTGTTTATCATAGGTACAACAATGTTTACATTGTGTTTAGAAACTAGCTGTTTATAATATTACTTATAGGGTATACGGTTGTATGATGCGACAGGTTGCTTCGTTCTATGATAAAGGATGCCGGTCGGTCCTGAAACTAGGCGTGATGCCCCGAAATACATCTGCCTATCATCATCTTTCTTCACTTTTCCCAATTTTATTTAGGGTCAGCGAAATGTGTAACGTTGCTTAGGGCTTTGGCTGGTTTCCTTAAGTCCAGCTCTGGCCAACCCTCCTTATGAATGTAATCGTTTTCAGACGGGACAAAGCTTGAAGAGGCCGGGGTCACCTATCCGTATGTCCGTCCTGTAATTGGAGAGGCCATTAGGACATGGATATCACCTATATACTTCTTTAATAATTATGACTATCAGTCAAGTATATTTTTTTCTAATATTATGTATAATATAGATAAATACTTAGGTACTTAAATATATCAATCAATCAATTAGCCTATTCTAGTCCACTGCTGGACATAGGCCTCCTCCGCTTTCCGCATTCAGTCCCTCCCAGCTACTTCTATAATATTTAACCAGTTTATGGAGTTAGTCTCAAGAGTATTACACAAATTCATAATTAGTTCGCCTCAAAGGTTTATTGCAGCTATCGCATAAAGTAATTAGCCGTATCCCTGAATCGCATGCTGTAACTTTGACCTAACTTTTAACAAGTTGTGAGCTAAGCTCAACTGATTCAAACTGTTCTTGTATTCGTAGAAGTAGAAAATATTTGTTTCAATGTTTGTATATAAAATAGTAGAGAGCATTGTTGTGTACTCAGTTTTTCTCTCCTCGGATTAAAAAAGATCATCAATCTAAAGAAGACCTCTAGCGCTTGCTTTTCTATAGCCGGTGAAACTGGTCACTAAAAATTATGGACACGAGTTTTATACTAAGCAAATAACAGTTGAAAACAACATCAAAATTATTTATTTCAAGTAAACCCATTGTAGGTATTTTTGAATTGTCAGGAGGAGTCAGTCAGTATAAGTCGGTCGTGAAGCTAGTTGCCTGTTCCAAAACGTATATTCTATGGAGCTGAGCATGAATTAGTCTCAAGTTGCCCAAACTTAGACAGAGCCCCACTAGTGGTAAGGGAGTTTAAAAGCATCAGAAATGGCTTACCTCCACGGTGGTTGTTTAAAACCAATATGCACACATTCAGTATTCATTAACGCTTCAAAGGTCCTATAGGACATCTGACTATTCTTAAATCAGGTAATTCATTCAAAAGTGTAGTTTATAATTATAATAATAAGGTTATAAAAAGTCTACAAATGAAAAAAGTTTTTAATATAAAATGATAAGGGGATATCTTCGGTTCGCTCCCTTATGTTGTACCAGAGATCCTAGGTCAGGCACATTATTACCGGATTTTTCTGTTAAGAAATTGTCACGAGCAATAGAGTCTATATGCAGCTATAGGTTTCGCCTCTAAAAATATGTGCACTGAAGTGTGGGTATACAAAAAGCTAGTGCCCTCAGGGAAAACAGATGCGCGAGTATACAAAAGGCAGTAATGTATTTATTTTAGCCAGTTAACTATTCTAAAATATGTATAGCAATACCAGTTAGTACCAATAATAAATGTGCCTAAATGATTTAATAGTTTAAACACAAAACAACTGTGTTTGCTCAGCAACAATGTGTATGCATAGGGAAATTAAACCATAATATTGCCGGGTCGAAAGCGTAACTTATTACGCTCCTCCGCGTAACGTAGGATGTCTCTCGCTGGAATAACAGCGTGTAAGATTTTGGTAACGCAGTGGAAGCAAATATCTAACACGTGTAAGGCACCACAAAGTATTTTGGAATAGGTTCTGACGCAGTATTTCGCCATTGACCAACAACAGGCAGGACATGGCGAGCGGTGTGATGATACATAGAAGTTTCTACGGAGAGAAAAACTGTAAAACTGAATTGAAAACATTAAATGAATTGAATGAATGATTAAAGAATAAAGGCAGGTAAATTATAGTGATTCTACTATACGTATATACATAACAATCGAGTTTATGGTAAGAACAATAATAAATCAGCCTCAGCCTATTGCAGTCCACTGCTGGACAAAGAACTCTCCCAACGTGCGCCATAGCACCAATCCGCCACCTTCAGCATCCAATCTATCCCCGCTACCTTCCTCAGGTCGTCAGTCCATCTAGATGGCGGGGGGCGTCCTACTTTTCTTAATTTTCTGTTAATAATCAAACCTTTTATATTCTGGTACCCTTTCTGATTAAATCAAGAAATTTGGCTGTGAGTTTGTTTGCCCGATTTCTTTAGCCGAAACAAGCGGTTATAGATCGAGTTGATTGTTATGGTCTATCCACTCTCTCGTGATATCTTGAACGCATTTACAGACAAATAAAAGATTGAAAGTATTTCTCCTATTGAGGAACAGGCATTTTCCAACAAATCGTAAAGGAATACAAATAATAAAAAAAAAACTATTTATAATTTAAAACTATGAGAAAATACATTAATTTTTTTACATTTCACTTCTTTTTGTTGAAAGAGTGGCTGAAGACTGACGATTGAACTTAATAACTCCCATTCAGTGTTTGTCATTGTATAAACAGCCCCAGTATAGGTGACAGAACTCAATAGATAGCCATACATTTACATAAAAGACATCACTAATTCAGTGCCGCTATGTCGTACACGTCAATTAGCCATTTGAATGATTAACCCCGGGCCAGCACAAAGGGACAAGATAAACATTACATCTGATAACGTATTCAGTGGTATTATGATGATTAGCTTGGATTCTGGTGGAATACGAATTGATTTTGAATAATAAACTTGCTTCGTGTGTGTGATTAATATATTTATTTGCTAATGGTAGTCAATCCAACTGTAGGTATAAGCAATATCCCTGTCCTTCTATTGCCTTCCCATGTTACCTATCTTTCCCTTTCAATATGCTCCCAATTTTCCCATTTAATTCCCAAAGTGCCCGGTTAGTGGCAATAGGCTTGGCTTACGTGAGTAGGATCAAATTTTAAGTTCGCAAAATGTTTAGTACACCTTTGCCTACCCCTTCAGAGATACATCCTCCGCCATCCCATGATCTTGCCAGCCTCTTGGCTAATAAGACCGAATCATGGCAGATGCGAGCCTTACTTGCGTGGGCTCTTTCGGGCTTGCACTTTCTTGATTCCCTAAAAGTACTGTCCCGGCCCTCTCTCCATTTACGGTCGGCTATGGTAGCGATGCGCGGCGATGCGGCATGGGTGAGTGTGTGCATGTTTATTTAAAAACTACACAAATGACTTTTTTTAACGATTTTCTCGTTCAACTAGCGTTGGACGGCGGTTTTGCTCGCGTGTAAGGTTTTTTTTAATACCTTTGGAACAGTATTTTTTGTATCAAACTATTACAAAACGTATATTCACAGAAATATTAGTCGTATGGTCTGGTTATTACGATGGCATATTAAATGTATGCATGTAAAGTATGCAGAACTATCGAATGCCACTTTTTGACGCGATTTTTGTAGAAGATTGTGTATATATGGCATATTTGATCTAAGGACATACGGTCCGGTATGGTTTTTGGATAGGCTAGATGTCGGTAACGTAAATCGGTAAAGTAAAAATTGGTGTCTTAAATGATAGGATTGGGTGAAGTGGTTGTTTTTGAATGTATGTATAAAGTGACGTCACATTGTTTAGTAAGAGTTTAATTTTTTTATTTGGCACGCAAAATAAATAGTTGACATAAGCCATCTAATAAATGATAATTAATTGAGACATAATTTGGTATTTTATGGACAGTATTTCGGCGGTTTGAAAGTGCTTGTACAATAGTAAAAAGTTTCTTGGATTTGTAAAATGTTTTGACGACATACGTTCAGATGTTCACGTTTTATGCAAATAAAAGTAAGTAAATCAATCAAATTATACGGCTATATATTGAACATGTTTTTACAAAGTTGCATTACAGTAGTTATAGGTACATATTGATTTCACGTTCGTATTTATGTCATAGAATATTCAAGCAGCCTGTCAGCGCGCTGTCTCAATGAGGTTGTATAATAATTATACGTTTGCCACTAATGTATGTGTGGGTCGTGACTACATTGAAGTATTTGGTAAGTACGTCACTTAGAATATATACTAATGTTTGTATTGTTAAGAACAACACTGCCACTGTTGACAAAAAGAAAATATAGGGGTTAGTGCCGCTTCCCCCCGAAAGTTGTCATAAAAATATTATTTAATTACATTCATACTTTAATTTTTTTAATAAAGTACTGTTGTGTGATGATGAATGATATTATTTATAATGTATAATGATTATATTTATTTAGCATCTGATCTTCTATTGCCCATTTACGCGACCAAAATTTTGATACAATATCACATCATTTATACAAAGTCGAATTCGGTTCTTCGAATTCAATTTCATTTTAGAGAAATGTAATTATGTGTTTAATAGATTTTTTTTCCTTTGTTTATGAAATTTAGTTTTCAGTCTTAATACTGTTTTCATTTTATTTTCTACTGTAGTAAAAATTGTTCGTTGAAAAGTTAATAAATCTGTGTGAAATAACTAATTGTACAATTGCCGACACCTGTGATTTTATTTGCGAAACAAAATAAATATAAGATAATTTTACTTACTAAACTTAGCCTAATAAAAAGTTATTATAGACCTGGGGCGGGAAGCGGGGCAGTCGGCACTACCCCAAAAATATACGAGTGTGAATATGGGGCAGACTTATATCGTCCATGGTGCTTCACAACAAGTTCGATCATAGATAAAAAATAAATAATAATAGCAATTACCGTCTTCGTCCATCACTGATTACAATAATTTGTATTACACTGTTCACGGTATAGAATATATTATCTGAAAACATTTCTAAAATCTTTTATATCCGGTAAGCAAACAAATAAAGAAATTAAAAATATTAAATAAGTATAAAAGATTAAAAATCATCTAAAAAAAGAAAAAAAAAGCATTAAAAATAGTGCACGCAGTATTTTGATAATATATTGGCTACGCGTTGCTGTGGCTAAGTAATCTATACTATAAAAATGAATCCCTATTTCCCTTGGTCACGGTATCACGCGTGAACTGGATCGATTTCGCTAATTCTTTTTTTGTGTTTGTTATTGTCAGGAGAAGGTTCTTATAAAAGAAAAAAAATAAGAAAGTTGCATGGAAAATTAGAAAATTTAAGAAAACTTAACGAGGGACTTACGCGGGTGACACCGCTAGGCACAGCTAGTTTGCAATAAAAATATTGTGAAGTGACTATAAGTTGAGATAAAAACTACCTTTCAACTTGGACCAAACTGCACACAGTGTCCAAAATTTCATTAAAATCGGTGCATTAGTTAAGGAGGTCATCCCGGACAAACAACGTGACACGAAATTTTTATATAAAAAGATATTAATCTGTACTAGAAATCGCCTGGAGAATTTCGACCATAATTTAATAAATTTTGAATGTTTCATTTTGTTTCCCTGTGCAGTACATATATAACTCGAACTGTTATTGTATAGACTTTCCGTACTACGTCAGGTCAACATATACTGGACACGTGTAGCTGTTTTCACGTATTTTTTTTATTTGTAACACATGTTGTTTAAAAAGTTTGACTGGCCTGTTGGCCTAATGGTTAGTGACCCTGACTGCCATGCCATAGGCCGTGGGTTCGATTCCCACCCGAGTCTGGGTGTTCTTTGTGTCCGTTCTTTGTATGTTTGTAAAGTCCCCCGTGACACAGGAGTAATTCGGCGTGGCGTATTGGCAAGGTGACCACATAGGCGCCCGTTACAGGATAGGTTTTGTTGTCAGTTTTGCCACAATCAAAACGGTGATTGACGAATAACCTATCGTCTAATGCAGTGATTGATGGTTGCATGATGAGATGTTAATGTCTATCTAATGATATTATTTCATAAATCACCACCGAACATCCGTCATGACTTTTGGTAATGATTGACGTTTGCATGAGCGTCTAATGGACGCCTTAAACCGTCGCTTTTTGCACTTCTTCTACATATAATCTTTAAGTATTCCAAATTTTTTACATTCCCTTGCTTGTAAAATTTTTCTAAAAATATGTACAAATAATTCTTTTCACGTATTAATGTATAGATGTAACATTCCTGCAGTACGAAGGTTTTAAATAAATTTGAAACGTAACTTTAAGTTTTCTAAAGCTCAGATAAAATAATACATTGTTAGAGACATAATTATAGCTGTTTTATAGGAACCAATACCTAAAATTTTACCTACGAGAAAATTCTCTTCTGAAAGTGGGAGCATTAAATGACAAAATATACAATCTATTGCGACATCTATAGTGAGTTTTAGATATTTATTTTTTGTCAAATATGCTCTAGAGAATGAATTAACTATTCGCAAATACACTTACGATAATTGATTATTCTGTTAAAAGTTCTTGGAAATCTAATAACACTATGTAGTGATTTGGTCAGTCTTGTAATAATTAACGTTGAAGTTATACAATATCCACTTGTTATCACAAATCTAATTCTCACAATTTCGGGCACTTCTTTGTTTGTTAACTGGTTTTTGACCATTTCTTTACTTAGATCGCAGAATTAGATATTATTCTACATTATATTAAGTCAAATTCTCGTCTGCGGTCCATAAGTTACAACCTTTGGTCAATATCATCCGTTTTTTCGATTAGTTTAAATACAAAAAATAAGTTTAATTATACTTCCTGGTCTAAATGTGCAGTAAGAAACGCATAAAGTTATCAGTGGTTATTTTTAAGTACTAATAACGAAACTTGATCACAGTTAATATTAATTTAAAAGCTCCTTATTTGAAATACATACTAGTAAGGAGTAATGACACAAGTTCAACGAATTTAAACAAAAAGTAAAAAAAAATCATACCGTTACGAATCCTGCAATTTATGAGAAAATAAATTGCCTACTTTTAGTAGAAAGAAGAATAGCGATTTTGCAAAGTCCTTTTGAATAAGTCCTCTCTGGATTCGGTGAGATCCATTTATTTACGGGGGGAATACGGCGCGGCATTTTTAGCGAAACTTCAGCAAACTTCGAAGTAGTGAGGCAGGTCTGGATTTGTAGTGTAGTCTGTTTCGAAGATCCCTCTCGCTAGTGATGGGATGTAAGCGCATCTGGTGTGACAATAAAATGTTCGCGTCTTCCGATTATTATTTTTAGAGTAATTTATTGTAACATTGCAATAAATTACTCTAAAATCAAATTATTTCTATTGCCTTCGTAGTACATCTCCATAAATATCTACGTACATTTTATGCGGTTGTTATTTATTACTTATAGTTACATAAGAAACTTCTATCATTAAAATTGAGCAAGTACTACAATAGTGTCAGATAAATATGACAAATCTTCATTCTCTACATTCATTGATTTCAATTACACAGATCTTTGTAGTAACGTTTTAATCAAAATAAGTCGGTTAATAATAAAGATGATTTGCTTAACATTTAATATGATTTAGGACAAATATACAACCCAGTTATCGTTCTATGTTTAAAAACTTTTAAATTGCAAGATTTTGAATTGTAATCAAATCAATCTTGATTTTTTTCGATTTCCGATTTGATTTGGTTCAGGATTACGATTTCGAAATCGGGTAGGAATAAAAAACAATTTCGAATGAGAAACAAAACAACTATTGCGCACTTGTTCCAACGTAACGTTTGAAGCTTATCCCCACTACTACAGTTATTCGTATGTCTAAACGGGTGTAAGTACAGGTTTTTTTATAGTTAATTGTCGGTTGACTACAACGGGACATCAAATCTTCTAGATTGTTCAAACTTCAGTAATTGTTACTAGATGATATTGTAACAAAACACCATGTCATCCCAACCCTATAATGTTATTATTCTAGTCGGGTCCAGTCGGGTTGATATTATAACTTGGGCGATATATTTCACTGGATTCATGGTCGGTCTTGAGTCGAGTTGCGCGGATACAAATTATACTTGAAGCTGACTTTTAAAACTATAGTACAGAAGGATGACAAAGTTGCGTGTATTTTTTTGTGCTTTGGGTTCTTTTATTAATATTGAGAGTCGCTTGTTTTGTTTAAAATATACGTTATAAAAAAGTGATTTGATTTTCCTCAATGTGTTCCAGTTTACATTTCGAGTATTTTATTTGTGATGCATGATGATACCTAAATATTATTCTACAATCGATGGCAAAAACAAGCTTGCGACCTGCCTATTATTAAGTAGTTAATGGTGTCTAATGACTTCTGTCTGCAGTGATGTGGTAACACCATCATTGTTGTGAGTGCTTACAGGCATCAAGCGTTGCTAACCATATGTCCCTCTACTTGAAATTCTGGGACTTTATAACCTGGCAGAAATATAGTACTACAATTATGCCACAGTTTTCTCAAACGTTGAACATATGATTTCACTAAACAAAAAAAACTGCTGCGTCTTCTAAAAATCCCCTGGAAAAGGTTTAGCTTTTATTGAACTTCTTTTGAAAATGGGTATTTACACTTCCTACTTAATATCTAAGTTTTAAGTTAAGATCCAGTCAAAAACTTTGTAATAGTTTTACTTTAATATTTAAACAAGCAATCGCGCACTTTTAATTCATTCATTCTTTTAATTCATTGTTTACAATGTAAACAATGAATTTGTTGTCTTTATTTGCTTCTTCTTCTCTCTCTCTTCTTCTCTTCTAATTTTTCGGTAGCACATGTCATGTACTACCGAAAAATTTACGATGTTTTATTTTTTGACACTAGTACGAAGATATACATGTCATCTAAATAGTTTGAACGATGATGTTTTATCTCCTCCGTAAGGAGGAGATAAAACATCATCGTTACGTTGCGTCATCATCATAACGTTGCGTCAGTAACAGTCGATGGCTAACTACATCTGTGAATTTGACCAGATAGTTTTGACGGTGCTTCCGGTTTAGAACCACAACCCACCAGTTACAATATTTCAAAGGATGTACCTCCATCTGGTGATTTCACGTGGAATAAATATAATATAGTAGTGACTGACCATAATACTATTGGAGGGGGGTTTTTGATGGTTTCAAACAACCTGGACAATACAATTCAGCGCAATGGTTGTAGCAATAAACTTAATGTTAAACCAAATCTCGTTTCACACTTTACTCCCAAAAACAACTGTGTTCTCTTCTTGTTAACTAAACACCAAAAAATATCTAAAATGCTTGTCTCTTTTTTCCTGTCATAATATATCAAAGCAAATAAGGCCAGATTTGGCGACAAAACAAAACACAAAAACATGCGTACGATGAGAGACTCGAATATTTTACACCAATAAGGAAAACATTGCGGTGAGGTGAAAAACAATAAGCCTTTAAAAAAGGCCTACACAAATATATGCAATTTATGTTATTCGGGTATACGGACTGTATAATTTTTGCATGAACTTGGGACTATGTGTACCGTGCCGGAGCGTACCGGTTCCTGCAATCTTTACAACGGAAGCGCTGCTTATTTTTTTAGGGTAATACTCGTGGCATTAAATACGAGCCCTTTTGGGTATGTTTGTTTCTATCTATTTTTTGTTATAGGTACGTGTGTTAAGGTTGCCTATTTTTGTGTGACCTTGAGGATGTGTTAAAATGATCTGAATCTAAAATTGATCTGAGGAATATTTTTTTTGTATTTTGATGACGGTTTAGTAGGCAGCGATAGGCTAGTATACAGTATACATAGGCAAGGTAAATGAAAGACAGAAGCAACCGACAATGAAATGCAAGAGAGGGAGGTGAACAGACAATCAGCCTACATGCCATATGTCAAAGGAGTAACGGATAAGATCGGCACCATGTTAAAGAAATACTCCATTCCGACAGTATGCACACCAGGCATAAAGGTTCAAAACATCGTGGGTCCGCCGAAGGGTGTCTTGCCGTTACAAACTCCAGGTGTCTACAAAATAAACTGCAGATGCGGTAGTTCCTACATAAGCAATTCAGAGGTATGTAATATCTATTTCGTGGTCGCAATAAATCCCGTATAAATACATAGTTAAGGTCCATAAGGATTGAAGAAGAACATCGGACAAACGGCTCGCACTTCCCGGCATCAGCCAGTTTGACTTACGGGTATGGGACTCGACCTCTCCTTTTCTGCCTTCTCTTAGTACCTACCTTCATTTTTCGAAAATTTTCCATCTTTAATTTCTAAAGTGCCCGGTTGACAGCAATAGCCTCTAATTACATGAGTGGGGCCAAATTACATGCAGATGGCAAAATGGCAGGTTTAATACGTCTTCCTTCGGGGATAGGCTTTTATCCGTATGAATAACCCCGAGACCTAAGCCGAAAGTGCTGTTAAGGCGTTGCTTCGCCCGTATGGATGTCGCAGAATTGCGCGTCGATGCCTCTGCCATTGATTGGGAGCCTGTGGCGCTGGCAGATACAGTTGATGGCAAGGTTCATGCCCTCAATGAAATTATCTATAATTTATACGAAAAGCATGCACCAGTCAAAAAAATAAAAATAAAACACCCGCCGGCACCTTGGCTAACGAGAGATATACTTATGGCGATGCGCCGTAGGGACCGAACCTTTCGCAAATTTAAAAAGGATCGCTGTGAGGATAATTGGGTCATCTACAAAACAGCGAGAAATAGATGCAATCAAATGATACGCAATGCTAAACGCCACCACATTCTCATGAATATTTCTTCTTCCACCCCGGCTGGTATATGGAAATTTCTCAGGACTCTAGGTGTTGGTAAGGTTCAGGATCCCGTTACACCTATGACTATTGGTTTGGACGACATGAACCGTCATTTCATTACATCTCCGTCAATGCTGTCACAAACTAAAAGTCAAACACTCGATTATGTAACTGGGCTATCTCGGCGTAACATCGATGCTTTTTTCTTTTCTCCAGTTGCCTCGGACGAGATCAAAAAGACCATACTATCCATAAAATCGAAGGCTGTGGGTTGCGATGATATAAGTCGGTTCATGATTGTCACCATTTTAGACCAGCTTCTGCCTACAATTTCCCACATCATTAACTTCTCCCTCGACTCCGGATTCTTTCCGGCCGTATGGCGTAAGGCATACGTTCGCCCTCTTCCAAAGATTCCTAACCCTTCTCTCCCAAACCATTTCCGACCCATATCAATTCTCCCTTTCCTATCCAAAGTACTAGAGGCTTGTGTTCACAAACAACTCTACAAGTTTATCCATCAGAATAATATCCTCAGCCCATATCAATCGGGATTCAGACCTGGACATAGCACAGTTACAGCAATGCTCAAAATGACTAGTGATATTAGAAGTGGTGTGGAGGATGCAAAACTTACTGTTCTAGTTCTAATTGATTTCTCAAACGCATTCAACACAATAAACCACGATATTCTAATATCTATCCTCTCTCATTACATGGTCTCCTCCGAAGCACTGGAATGGTTTTCCTCTTCGTGGTCGTCAACAGTCAGTCCGAATTGATGAATCATCATCAAGTTGGTGTGATCTTGACACTGGCGTCCCACAGGGTGGCATATTATCTCCTCTATTATTCTCGATGTTCATCAATTTCATTACTCTCGATCTTCAGTGTGCGTATCATTTGTATGCGGATGACCTTCAAATTTATTCACAGGCCAAACTGGATAATTTGACAGAAGCCATCCAGAATGTCAACAGTGACTTGGAGGCAATCAAAAACTGGTCTGAGCGGTTCGGAGTAAATGTTAATCCCTCCAAATGCCAGGCAATAATAGTAGGTAGCCCCCGAATGGTAAGCAGAGTGGACACGTCAATATTGCCGGCCATGGTCTACAACGGATCTATTCTACCGATCAACCAATCTGTGAAAGACCTCGGCTTGTGGATTGACTCTACCCTCACTTGGCAACCGCACATCGCGAGTGTCAGTCAAAAAGTCACCGGGACCCTGCGATCACTGTATCGACTTAAGAATTTTCTTCCAACCAGCACTAAATTATTACTTGTACAGGCCTTGATCTTCCCAATTATCGATTATGGTGATGTATGTTATCTCGACCTGAATGCAGATCTGCTTAACAAACTTGACCGACTTCTCAATAATTGCATTCGGTTCATCTTTAATCTCCGTAAGTATGACCATGTGTCTACTTTTCGAACCCTACTGTCATGGCTACCTATACGTCAGCGACGTAGCCTTCGTGCATTGACAACTCTTTATTCTCTTCTCAATAATCCTACTGCTCCCACTTACCTTTCTTCACAGCTTCAACTGCTATGTTCCAACCATGACAGAGATCTTCGCTCCACTAATAATCTTTTACTTCTATGCCCTAATCACACTTCTTCTCTAGTTCATTCTTCCTTTGCTGTCCAGTCTATTTTACTGTGGAATGCGCTCCCACCTGAAATTAGGATGTCAACAAACCGTGGCACGTTTAAAGCTAAGGTCCGGGAATTTTACAGAAAACAATTAGCAGAAATATCCTCATAACTTTATAACCATAGGTGTATTTTGTATGTATGTAGTTATTTATATATGTATGTATATATTTATTTTTATATGTGTATATTTACATGTTTATATTTATCTGCAAGGATGTATATGTATATTTTGTATTCGGTTATCTATTATTATATAGCATTGTAAATTGTCTCGTGTATATAACAAAGTGTATTATCAGCTTATTGTCAACTATGATTTTTTTTTTTCTCTTTTCTCCCTAAGCACCTGCCATGTCCCTCACTGAATCACCCAAAGGTTGACTGGTAGATAATGCCATGTGGCATTAAGTCCGCCTCGTGCAATATAAAATGCAGGAAGTATTAAATAAAAAAAAAAATAAAAATAATACATACACACATTCACTCACGTCTGTGAGTCTGTATGTATTATTCATGTCGTCAAATGCTATAAATTAACTTATTTAACGACCAGTGATAATTAGTCTTAACTATGTATATAATTTTTGTCAACACCGCGTTATGTTGCGACGTGACACGTGAATTACCAAAAATAGTCAGCTCTCTGTCTTCCATAAGCACTGCTCTGGAGTAATAGTCAGGGTAATGGTAGGGAATGCTTAACACAAACAAACCTGAGACGGTAAAGCAACGTATTCGCGCGCGCATTTCTAAACTGATCTCGAGGCCCTAAAGCCCCTCGCAGTCTATGTTGTCTGGTGAACTGTTCGCGGTTAAGCTATGCAGGGTTCTTGGGCCTCACTTTTAGGTTATATCCGTGCCTCTGCAATAGATCCACCTGTAAGGGGAACAGTGTAGTTTATGTAGATTCTTACAATACCACTTCATTAGCCCCTGGTGATGTCTCCACGGCACACGCCAATAAAAAAGCTTTATGTTTCATGATAAATCACTAAATAATACTACTGAAATCATTCAGCAACGGGCAAACTACAAAATGCAATCAGTAAGAGAACAGAAATATATTGGGTGAACGTGATTTAGCTAAAATACCAGTATAATTCGATTTGTGCGAGCAATAGGTTCCGGACACCGGATGACTTTGGAAAATGTAGTGTTTGTGTGTATATTGTGTGGTATGTGTAAATGAGTGTTTTGAATTGGCTTAGTTGTTTATTGGATTTGTATTGTAAGGTTTAACTAGTTGTTCGAATATTTGAGGGTAATACATGTTACGAGAGATGGAAGCTGAATCCTTTTAAATTCATACAGATTTTGATATGTGAAGTTTGTGTGTTTCTCTATTGGCAATGGACGTTTGGAGAGAAAACCTCTATAAGGTGATAACGCTTTTAATTTTACACGTATAGGTACAGGTTATCATATGCACAGCAAACCCTTGTCATACGTCCTGAATGTATTAGTGCATACTTACAAATGTGTCTGTTGCTTGAGATACCTTATGGCTATAGTTAGTCAGATTTAGACAATTACGTTCCGTACCGTGGTACAAGTCATGGTACAGGTCAACATATTGTGGTGTTCAAACCTCCTTTGAACTGGCTAGAAGCTGGCTGCTAAGATAAAAGCTAAGTCGAATAGCTTTGGCTAATTAAATTTGTATAAAGAAAACGTTTGACGTGGACGTCAGACCCAGGAGATGTGCCTCGAGTTTCCAATGAGTGATCGTTATATTAATTTTTTTTAATGGTTTGGTTAAGTAAATTGGTAAATGACTACCGCTGACCATGGGCACCTGGAACTCAAGAGTCACAAGTGCGTTACCGGCTTAAAGTGGGAGTAGGGGAAGGGTGGAAGAGGGGCAAGCGAAAAGCAATGCAATCACTGTTTCACTGCCGATTTTCTGTGAGGCCGTGGTATCACTCTGGTCGAGCCGGCCCATACGTGCCGAAGAATGGCTCTCTCCAGATTAAATTTAATGGGAATGTATTAGTTAGAATTTACAGCTCCCAGTGTTTGATTCCAAACTTGCCCGTTAGAACACCACGCTCCCTCCACACACCTCTCTATGCCAAACGAGTCTCTACAATTTATACGGAAATCCTGTAGCTTTTCGTAGCCGTTTTCAAGTATTTTTTTTAAATAATAATAATAATAACTCCACACATCTCACACACGGCCGTCTGATCCCAAACTAGGCAGAGTCTGTACTATGGTAACCAGACTGTTGATAAACATACTTATATATTTCTAAATACATACATATTATAGATAAATTACACCCAGACACAGTACAAATTAATGAAAACTATTGATTAAAAATTTTAGATTTAGCCACTTCTTCTACATATAAACTTTAAGTATTCCAATTAACACATTCTTTCAAAATTTTATTAAAACGAGATAAAAAGAATTTTCATCACATATTAATAAATAGATTTGTGTTTTGTTTCAGGTGCCATGACCACACTCCAACGTGTTTTTTATCTTTCCCAGATTCTTTTACGAGCAACACCGCTTTCGTTAATGTATCTGCATTTATTTACTAACTCCAATCCTTTTTACAAACCGTTCTTACTCAACAATACTTTGCAGTGCCCCAATCTCAACTGTATTGGTTCTAATTCTACATTTAATGTTCTGGAACCCATTCTATTGAGTACCATAAAGCATTCTACATTTAATCTACTTAAAGCGCATTCCGTGCAGTTGAAACAAAATGTTAGTTTTATTTAGTGTAAAACATGGAAGGTTTTAAGTATAATCTTTTATTCAATTTATGTAGGTACTATAATGAAATAAGTACACAACACAGAAATATCATTCAGCGATCCGCGCTCATATGCAATGTATATTACGCCTGCCGTTTGCTTTAATATTGCATTTAAAGAACTTATAATCTTACTATTATTATACTGGTATTGTTCCTAGCTCTGCTTTCTTTTTTTTGACTTTTGATTTTTTATTATCATTATAGAATTAATATTTTAAACTACAAAAAGATATCACATCACAACATACCTATTTTAGGCTATCTTAAAAAAATTGGATATTAAAAGCTTAAATTGAATGCAATGCCTTTGAATATGACAGTCATCAGATACGCCGGGGTAAAATATGTTATGACCTTGTCATAACATATTTTAAGGCCATCACATAGTTTATATTTATTTTAAGCCGCAATGGTTAAAGTAGACGTCTTGCCACTAAAGCCGCGCCGAAAGTTGTGGGTTGGTCGATGCCTGCACGGACAAAAATTTGTGTGACCCACAAATAGTTGTCCCGAGTCTGTTCTTTGTGTCCGTTGGTTCAATGTTGATGTAAAATCGTCGACCTAGTGAAGTCTTTAAAAAAAATGGAATAGTTTAATAGTTGTGTTCTTAAAAAACAGAAAAATATACTTATAAATACGGTTTGATTAGGGCCCACGAAAGAGCACAGGGAGTACCTAGTATAGTCGGATAGAATTAGCAGTAAATCGTTCAAAAATGGGTGAAATTGAGATAGTGGGTTTTTTATTTTTATTTGTTAGATAAAAACGTTTAACATATTTCAATATATTATATATTTATATATGGCATATTCATCTGGTTCATCACTATCAAAAAAGTTGTTAAAAATCGTAAAAACCGTTTCTTTTTTCGATTTATGAGTAAACTTTGCATCTTGCGTGAAATGTGTTTAGATATAAAAATTGCGCATTAAAAGACTAAAAAAATGAGACTTTAACAGCCCTGATCGGATTAGTGTTTTTTTTTGTTATTAAAGTTGCGAATATGCTCATTCTATTCGACTAGTAGTAGTAGTAATAGTAGGAGAATACAGGGAACCATAAATATCTATGCATATTAATTTTTTGACTTAAATTACCCAGATTTATAAATAACCCAGGAGTTAAGACGAAGGAGATGGGGTATAACAACTATCTGCTCAAACTAAAGTCGGGTTCAGGGGGTAGTCAATGTTACCAAAGCTCCGTGGAAAGGACGGCATAGGGTTCTCATTGTATAAGTGGGACTACAGGTGTTGCGATTTTCTATTTATTTTTGTGTCTATTCAACTGAGGTAATTCACCCAAAATGGGGTAGGGGGCGAATTCGTTATCGATTCAAGTTTAGAGATAATATGTCTAAGAGTTCCTGACTTTAAAATTGGGCATTTTAGCAATTTGTAACTTATAAACGTACACAGAATCCCCAGCTCCGATTACCTCTCCCGGTAGCGAGGTGGCCACAACGGTGCGTTTATCTAAATAGTTGAGGAGAGTATCTCGGTTATCTAGAGTATTTTAATTAAACATTCGCTATCAGATGGTTAACTTTATTCATTAGCTCAGCCGGTGACAATTCGGTGGAATGGCGAACTTTCAAACTGTTCCGAATACTTTTGTTCAGAGTTTGTTTGGAGTTTTAACTGTTTTTTGGATTCAATATGTGGGTTGTGTGATTAATAGCATTTGTTATTTAGTGCAATCGGTGAAATGCCTTGGGTTTGCATGCGTGACTGTTGATCGTTAAAGTTCTGAACAAAAGTGTTATTGATTGTTTTTCTATTTGGAAGTTTAGAATCCTGCACGAATGTTCTATTAACACAGTTAACTATTTATATTTTTTTTACTTTAATTATCATTTTGTCGTCAGGGACTGTAACTATAATTATAACAAGTTTGTTCGAATGTTAATTTCCCAAATTAACTTTTGAGAAATACTCACCTTTATCCTAGAAAAAATAATCTTTACACGACAACTTAGCTTCTCAGGCATAAGGGATCTTTGTTGGTTGAGCATAGTGATGTTAAAAAGTAGTGGGTGTAGTACTAGGTATGTCGTTTGCCCTGCCCATTGTCGAGGGAGTGACGTATCATCCTAAGCAAGCGTCATCAAACTAGGCTTCACAATACTAGGCCCACAGATGCGAGTCATTCTCCGTCACTCCGAGTATGGCGGATACTGAACTTGTTTCGGATCTCGCATTTCGTTTATAAGCGTTTATAGTACTTTCTTCACTTATAGTTTCATTATGTCTGTCCGTCAGTCTGTCCTCTATATTTACCTCACAGACTCTTAGTACTATAAATCTGTAATTTGGTATAGGTACACCTATACATAGAGAAAGTGAAATATATATTTTTTTTACATGATAACTTGAACACACTACATGTAAAGTGGGGATGTTTTTGTCTTGTTTATCTCATTGTGTTGAGTATCGTTAGATAAGTTATTCAAATATATTTTCAAAACCATTTTTCGATTAAGCTTTAGTGTTAATTTTTCTTAGAGTTAAGTATCCCTCCGTTCCCTGCCAGCTAAATGGTTGGTTTGGGATAAATAAAAAAAATCATAAACAAGTTAAAAGAGAAACTATCACAGCTAGGTAGGCTTATCAAGTTAACTAATAATAGCCGACCAACTTATAAAATGCACTTGAAAAAGTAAAACTGATGTTTCGCTTAAATTTCATTGAAAATTACTTTGATGAAGCTGTTATTTGTGTAAAACAGGGTAGTAAATATTAAAAATAAAACCATAACTTCGTTACTTTAAGCAAGGTTTGTTCTGGTAATATTCTAGAATGATTTTCTGGTCTAAAGAAACCACTTATACCCTATAAGTGGTTTTTATAGACCAGAAAATCATTTGTAGTCGAGAATTGGCAGAGCAAACCACCCATATGCGTCCGTCCAACGCGAGATCACAAGGCACAAGCGTGTGAATACATCGAAAGAGTTTGTCGCAAACGCCCTTTGATCTGTGATCAATAACTAACACCCGACTAGATCGGCGACAAGCTTCTTCAAGCACATGCAAGCCAAGCTAAACATTCCCGTTTACACGCTTCAGCGTGTGGACGCTTGCTGGGATGTGGCAAGCGTGTAAACTTGCCATTACATTCTCCAATCCTTGTTATTATTTGTAGATAATATGTCCTATTCTTGAACCAGTATCTTCTGGAGAACATTACTATTATACCGTGACTGAGCTCTGACAAGTTGCTCTGTATATGTAATAATTAGATGAATGTAATAATAATAATATTATCTAAATAGAGTCGCACAGCACATTGGCTATTGATTTATCTATAGACTATGCGAGTAAAGTTCGGGACAGTCAGCGGGTGTGACGGGCGGTAACGCGTCGTGAGCAGTATAATGTACTTGTTATTACAGAAGATGTCACACAGCCGCGTCGCGCTGGGGGCTAGTTTAGCTATCGCCGTAAGCTGTCTGCCAAAACCTTAATAGTTTACTGTTAAACAAGCGACGCATTTATCGATCCGAACAACTTTTAAGTAACCTATTTGTTTTATATTTAGAAGTTTTCATAGACCACAATAAACTACAGAATATATTTACACTAAAATGCGAGTCGTAAATGTACAAACACTAATAACAGAAGATAAATGGCGTTTTGACCGCACATGGAGTGTAGTGGAGCAAACAATGCTTGCGGAATACGTTGTTTTGTATGTAAACACTGACCGTTCCCCGTTCCGTTTATGGTCACTGCTCTACTCCCAAGGGTCGCAAAGTGATGGTATATAGCCTACAACCTTCCTCAATGAATACTCTTACCAAGTTTAAGTTTCTTTGGAATGTTATACGTTTATGGAAAACGAACAATTATTTACTTACAATTAGAGGCGTTTGACTCGTAAAGCATTACCACCCTACAGAAGACGCTGGTAACTAATGCTTCCAACGTCGTATTGTAAATCCAGTAGGGTCTTTAAAGGTCCAGGAGGGAGGGGGGAGGTTTTAATGGGCACAACAGTGGCATCACGTGTTGAGTGTTTGTAGGCACTTACCATCAGGTACAGGCGGTTCTTTAGAAAAAAAACAGAAAAATTGGGCAATATAATTTATTTAAGTCTTCTTGTCCTTAAGGTTCTGAGTTGTAATTTTTTTATCATTATTTTTTAATATTTCCAAGGATTTCATCGATGTATTTACAGAGATTCTCCAGACAACATGTAGCAGTCCAAGTATGGTGAGAATACTGCAGCCAAAACACACACTGAACATACCGCCCAGTTGAGCTAAAATACATGAAGTAACTTATCACTGTATTATTTTCTTACAAAAAAAAACAATAATTTAAAGATTTCGCCCACACATAGACCAAAAGTAAATATAATACGTATGTGTATTTAAAAGTGTAATATACACTTCAAACATAATATCTAAACAATAGATATTTGATTGGAGATTCAAAAAATGGCACTAAGTAAATTATGCTTAGTCTTCTAGTTCTAACTAGTTCCACTTAGTTCTTACACCAAGATCAAGCTTGACTTGATTAATTTAACTACAAAACTTTAACACATCTTTTCACCTACCGTATAACATTTCTACATCACCCCAAGATTTGTGATAGAGAATGCATTGGGCATTATGTTCGCCTTTGAACAAATGTGCATGAAGTTTTAAATAGTTAACAAAAATGCTAGTATTATGTGACTCATATCACTTAGAAGCAGTAACACTACTTTACTGGTACCAATATAGATGACTTTGCACTTCAGCCTAAGTAGATATATAGATAGATAGATTACACTTTATTTGTACACCGGTCTTACAGTATAATTATTAATTATCATACATACATTTGTCATATAGATTATGTACAAAAGGCGGCCTTATTGCAAAATGCAATCTCTTCCAGGCAACCTTAGGATGCATCAATTTGTTTCAAAGAGACAGTTGTAGTTGGAGGTGCATTTCAAATTTTTATGAACTATATTTTTTATGAAGTATTTATGGACTTACAAAATAAATCCATATAAGTGGAATAAGAAACACGTTCATAGGTTCTGTGCGGCCCCGCTTGAATAAATATTCTAACAATAGTAACATTTTCGAAGTGGAACCCGTCGCTGAAATCAAAGAGGAATAATTAATTACGTCAGTAATTTGAAATTATAAGATAATCTCAACTCCCGCCCCTATTAGCGCTCACGCAATACAATCTAGAAAGAAAAAACCGGACAAGTGCGAGTCTGCCTCGCGCACCGATATGATTATGATCAATGGTATTAATTTCAACTTAATGCGTCCCCCGTGGACGTCCTAAGAAAAAGGTCTTGACAGAAAAATAGAGAGACAGACAGACAACAAAGTGAACCTATAAGGGTTCCTTTTTTTCCTTTTGAGGAACGGAACCATAAAAATGTCTAATGAATAGTAAGGAACAACTGTATTTTGAAAACATCTGTGCTTTGTTTATAAAAACACATAACACATAAACATATTAAACATCCACGTTTTGCCAATTTTTATTTTTTTCCCACTAACGTAATATGGGACAAGGCCATTGCCGCCAACCGAGACCTTTGGGAATTTAAGATTGGAAAACTGGGAGCATATTGAAAGAGATAGGCAAGAAGGGAACGCAATGGAAGGAAAAGGAGATATTGCTTAAGCGGATGGATTAACATTTGGTAGTGGAACGTCCATATAGAGGTTTTATTAAAGGGAGGAATTAAGATATTTCGCTGAGGTGCCAGGAAAATTGATCCTAGCTCTCCATGTGACCCATCTTATCCAATGAACCATAAAACAAGTAATGTGCCTTCAATCTACTGTAGAATGCATTTTGATATTTAAACAGAAGCAAAACTTTGTTTATTGAGGTAAATTTAGAAGAGCTTCCGAAACGGAGTCGTTTTTAGTTATTTAGATTCAAGTCCACTAGTATCCCTTAAGAGAAGATTCAACCAAATTGATAAATTTACTAAAAACAATATTTCAGAATTGAGCCGAAAATTAAATAAAACCAAAAGCTATAGAACCGCTTTGTAGCCTTCATGGCATTGTGAATAAATCGATAGCGCTTTGTTAAAAAAGTTCGGTAAACTGTCTCGACTAGGGGTGTGTCCGAGACAATTGACCAAACATTTGTCGCGATCACCTAGACTACTAGCAGATAATACCTATTTAATTTAATTTCAATCGAATAGTACTTTTTAAATAGTTAATGAAATAGGATCAAAACATTCTTACTAAAAGTGATCAATGGGTACTACAGACGAATCCAGCAAAAAACTCGATGTTCTAAGACTGTCAACGTCCACTTCACACGTCGAAAGACAATGACAACTGGTACCATAGGGAACTGGAAAACACAAATTTAATTAGACTTTTGAAAAGTTATCAGTCGGGGCTATCCATGAGACCGTATGTTGAAGTACTTAACCAAAAATTACAAGATGTGTTATCTTGCCGTTAGCAAATTCCACCTCTGTGATAGATTGGTGCCTGATGTAGGTTTTTGTGAGAAAAACCTGTGCTACTGTGTCTGTCACCAGACGGTAAGAAAGTGTTAGATAGGACCCGAGTAGGAGAATTAGCATAAGTAATTTTAAAATATAAAAATTAACAATAGAAAGAAACAGTCCATCCAGCGCCACCCGCAAGCTACCCACTATAACCGGCTAAAGTGACAACAAAGATAATGTGGGACGGTCACTGAGGCCTGGTGACTCGCCGAGCGGTGTCTTACTACCCACTTCTAGCGGGTGACGGCTGTTGCCGAACCGGGATTCTGTTGTTAATTAACAGAATCGTCACAGATTTTACAGGCATGTAACCTCAATGGCAACCTGGTTGAAATGCTTAACTAATGGAACACTCACAGATTCTAATTACGCGTTAATTTTTCTATATTAAATTAATTAATGTTTTTATATTAAATTAAATAGTTACCCATCGCACGATTAGCGCACTGAAGATCTTTTGCTCTACAGTACCGCACTCCTCGTGGTTTAGGATGCACCCTGCGCACGCAGTTACAGAGCTTCATTGTTTTCGCAATTTCACATTCTAGGATGCAATATCTTCTACAAAAAGATTTTTCTTTATAAATATAAGCCGTCAGCCGCCTTTACTTTTTCAGCCTCTTTGGCTATTTGGGTTAAGGATTGTCAAATTATCTCAAACAGACGTTTGTTTTAACGTCGTTTCTATAATTCATAGAACCATGACACTACTTTACCGGTAGAATAATGTTGATTTGACGATAAATATTCTAATAATAATAGCTCGATATCCCCCGCTGCAAAATCCGGACCAAAAGTTGAAACCTTCTGATAGTCTGAATCAAAGTAACCCGAACTCACTGTATGTTATTATTTAATCATCATAATTGGATAGGTAACAAGTGTGGCAACCAAGAAAGATCTGACGTCAGATTAGAACCAATCAAGAGCCCTTAATAATTGTAATAGAAACTAGGTTATTACCACATCGAGAATTGTACAATTCTCTAATAACATTGACTAGCGTTTACCTCCTATAGACCGGAAAATATTTCAACGGTTGGTCAGCCATAATGCAGTTTCTCAGAGCCATTCTGAGATTTTTAGCTCCATCGTTGATATTGTAACTCCGTATCTTGTAGATCATCCACTGCTCGGAGCCACGATTAAGCGCTGTTCCGTTAAGACTTGTATCCACATAGCGATCACCCACTTGTAGCGCAATCTAGAAAAAATACTTTCAATATACATGTCCAACTAAGGAATAAGGTGCTCTTAAAGTAAGTATTTACTTTTGTTTCTTAATCGATCAATCAGTCTTTAGGCAAAAAGGTCTTCAATCATATATTAGGATCGTAGTTTTTTATATTATATACATTGGAATTAAATATTTAAATGTTTATTCCAATATTAGTAACGATCAATAAATTAAGGTATGATATTCATGACTACATTTGACTACGATGGCTTCTTAGTCACCTCTTCCATAACTATAATTTGTTTTTCACATATTGTGGATCGTTTCGATTTGATCGGATCTAATAATAAAAGTACTTCACCTATTCTTACCCATTTATAAGAGAGATCTATGTTTTGAGGTATCTGTCTCTGGTCGATAGCTAACATCAAACCACTGCCGACTCCAGCTTCTCTTGTGTACCAGTTTGCATTTGTTATGTCTATTTTGTTCCCCTTGGTGCGTTCCCTCATTTCTCTGTATGAAATTCAAACAGGTTTATTTATTTCCTAAAATGCATTGTCATTATAAGTTACCAAATCCAATTCAGCAATGTAGGTCCAGAACGGATTATATCAGAAAACGTTGGAATATTGTAAAACGTTTAATATAATATAATAAATTTAATATTATTATCTAAGGCATCAATTGCATGTTTTACTCTTAAACGTATGCCTCCAACTTCATTTTTTTGTCCTATGTTAAGAAATGGTTATAAAATAACCACGTGTCTTATTTATTTGTTGACGAGTATTGTTCGGTTTTAATAATTTGATGGATGGACTGCGTGCAAAAGAACATCGCTAGAAGGGGAGTTAGTAAAATGACGAATGGTAATAGTAGAATGGAAGAAAAAAAACAAAATAGATTTGGAAAAAAAGCAATAAGATGATGAGTAGGTACCTGATCAAAGATCTCCCGTTGAAAACACAGGCGAAACCATCTCCAGTGATCTCCAGTTTGAATATTTCCGAACAGTTATAGTATATATTGTTCCACCGACACCTGAAAGTTATAATAGTAGTGCAATTTTTGATTTTTTATACAAATACAAACACTTTAATTGCTTTAAATGAGGATACAGAGTGGTGATAGGTTGTTAGTTAAGAACAATGTACAAGCTCATTTAGCCATTCAAGTAACCTTTCTATTTATAAAATTATTATTTAATGATTACATTGCATTACACTACATTGCACTATATTTCATTATTTATTTTTTATTTTATTTATTTTATTTATTCTTTATTGTACACTAAAACTAGATTAATAAAAACAAGGAAATGGTATGTACAAAGGCGAGCTTAACCCAAACCTGAGTTTTCTTCCAGCAAACCTTAGAGTGAATAGAGGATAGTTGAAAAACTTAGAGGCAAAGTCGTGTGTACGTAAACTAATTAGAGATGGTAATTAATAGATATAACTTAGTTAAAATAAATATCATGTATACCGACACGTATACTCATTTTGAAATATAAATACCTATACTTACACATATTATATATATATATAAATACATACAAATATATTTCCATACATATACTAATACATATTATAAGTTTGATTTATTGTTGAGAGAGAAAATAATCCCTGGTTCTCCGCTTGAACACGCTTAGAGAAGGTCTATCGCGTATTGAATGCGGTAAGGCATTCCATAACCGGACAGCAGAAACACTAAAAGAATTGTCATAACGAGTAGACGTATGGGAAGGAGTTCGAAGGAGAAGAGAAGAAGAGGAGCGACAGGGATTGCTCCTGGGAACAAAGTGCTCGAAGCTCTCACGCAGATATGAAGGAAAATTAGGGTTGTGTAGAATTGAATAAAGTAAGGAAAGCATGTGGACATCTCAACGCCGCCGAATAGGTAGCCAATTTAGTTTTTTTCGAAATTCTGAAATATGATCATATTTTCTCAAGCCAAATATGTAGCGGATCCAAAGGTTTTGCAACCGTTCTAACTTATTCCAGAGTTCTTCGGTAGCGTCGAGAAAGGAGACATCAGCATAGTCAAGAATAGGTAGGAGCAAGGATTGAGAAAGGTAGACTTTAGTCTGAAATGGAAGAAAATTTTGAAGACGTTTAAGGGCGTGATATGTTCCAAAAACTTTCCTGCTTACCTCTGTTATGTGAGTGGTCCATGACATGTTAAAGTCTATAAAAACCCCGAGATTTTTGACATGGGTCGAATATGGTATAACAGTGTTATTGTATAAGACGGGAGGTAGTGATGTGTGGTCGAGGCTATTATACATGTACCTGCCACCAATAATGACGGCTTGCGATTTAGCAGGATTGACAAGCAGTCCAAACGATTTTGCCCATTTACAGATGTTCTGCAGGTCATTATTGATAGCAGCGATAGCTTCTGTGAGTTCATCAGTATTAAAATGTCGGTAAAGCTGCAAATCGTCTGCATAAAGATGATATCGAGAAGATATAACTTTGGTGATAGCATTAATAAACACGGAAAAAAGTAGAGGAGATAGTACGCCACCTTGAGGCACACCCGTAGTAAGGTCACACCAATCAGAGGATGCCTCTTCTGAGCGGACCAGCTGCGAGCGACCCCGAAGATAAGAGCTAAACCAAGCGATTACAGAATTGGAGACATTCAGAGACGACAGGATGCCTAAGAGGATGTCAAAATCAACAGAGTTAAAGGCACTGCTGAAGTCTAATAACACCAATACTGTCAGAAGTTTATTTTCCATAGCCAGTCGTATGTCGTCAGTTATTTTGCTGACGCTGCTGCTTGCTGCAGACGACTGCAGCGATTCCGGAGAATTTTATAGGCATTCCAGTTTTCATCCGAGGAATTCTTTTTGTATCTTCTCATGGCTTTATCCCGTTTGGACATTGACTGTTTAATGTTTTCGGAAAGCCAAGGCGCAGGAAGATGCTTAACCCTTACTTTTCTTAGTGGAGCATGTTTGTTGTAAAGATCTAAGAGTATTTTGTTGAAACTTTTGACTTTATTATCAATATCACCACTATTATAGATAGGAGACCAATCAATATTCTCGACGTCCTCTTTCAAATCCACTGTATTGAGGTTTCTGAAACTACGAAGAACAACATATTTAGGCTTAGGTTTAGGTGATTTAGTTTTGTAAGAAAGGAAAATAAGATCGTGATATGAGAAAGGTGCAGAAAGTTGTCCATGTGCAGCAACTTTATTGAAGTCTGAAACAAGAATTAGATCTAAGAGAGAGGAAGTACAGTGAGGAGCGTGATGTGTTGCTTTTAAAGGGAGAATATGCATGTTAAGGGAAGAGACAAGCGAGCAGAGTTTCCTACTACGAAGGTCATTCTTGAGTAGACACGTGTTGAAGTCTCCAAGAATAATTGTATCGTTGTATAAGGGAGATAGCTTTTCCAGCTTAGTTTCAAAAGACGAGAAGTAATCAATATGACAGAAAGGGCTGTAATAGACACCGACAAGAAGTTTAGTGTGGTGAAAGTCAATTTCTATAAACAGGTGTTCTGCAAAGCCAGAGTAATTACTAGGGGACTGGTCAACCACTCTAAATGTGATATCATACCGAAGATAAATGGCGACACCACCGTACCCCCTGCCGATTCTGTCATTTCGTATGAGCTGGTAGCCTGGTAAAGCATATTGTGAGGAAGGCAGTGTAGGTTTGAGAAAGGTTTCGGAAATAAGGACGGCATGGATACAATTAGAATTGAAGGAAGATAGAAGATCAGGATAGTGAGCATGGATACTTTGGGCATTGATATGAACTACGTTGAAAAACTTGTAAAAAGGACTGAGAACATTAAAAAGTTGTTTGCTTAAGTCAGTTGCATCCCCCCCATCATCACTAAACGCACTAGCGTAATCCCCATCTGACACAGAAGATGAACAATAAACAAAACTTTCATCGTCGCAACCAGACATAAATAAAGTAATTAAAATAAATAGAAAAAACAAAAAATAATAATAAGCAAATAAGAAATAATAAATTAAAATACTTATAAATAATTCCACTATAAAAGAATATATACAATTATATGAATAATAATTATCCTCAATGCACTGAAAGGTTTTACAAATACAATGAACGCAAGTAGAAACTAAACGCACTAACAATGTTTCTACTGTTCTGTCATCCTAATAAAGTTTAAAACGTCAAAATATTAAGTGTCAGATTTGTCATTAAATTGAGTCTAAAATTTATAAAGTGACTGACAAATCATCAAAATCAAAATAGTTTGAAAATAAGAACGAGATAGAGAATTGAAAAAATACAATTGACCTTCAACAGTAGTTAAAATGATACAGTAAACGCATATGGATTGACATGACATGAGATACTATATTTACGTCAGAGGTCCTTTGGCTTATTTGTGATATTCCATATAAAATTTTGATTAAATTGATACTTTATAATAGCTACATTTCATAATATTAAAATTGCTCATTAAAATAAGTAATATAATAATTAAAATATCAAAAAATAAAGATATTTCCATCAACCAATATATATGTGTTACTTATTGCTGACGATATGTAAGAAACTCTATAGATAGCTGAGGTTTGGTACAAACTTATTCAACGGCAATTCCTTAAATAGGTTAGGAATTTCATTATTAATTTGAATGCACATTGAGTAACTGTTATTTTTAAATTTTGGGGTTCTGGGTATTACATCAAGTACCAGCCGATCCGGATTCCTCATGTCTTCTTTGCCTCTAATATCCTTCGCCTCTTTAAATAAGTTTGGGTGCTGTTTAACAAATTTCTTTACTTCAATAAAATATAAACAAGACATTGGGAGTATTTCTAATAATTTAAAATAAGGACGGCAAGACACGTCGGGTTCAATGTCACATATGGACCTTAAATTGCATTTCTGAGAAACGAAAACTTGGTCTATATCTGAGGCATTACCCCAGATTAGAAGACCAAATCTAAGTACCGATTCGACATGAGCAAAGTATGCTGTACAAGTTGTTTTTCTTTTCGAAACTTTTGTTAGTTTATATAATGCGAATGAAAACCCCTTAACTTTATTCGTTACTTTAATTATTTGTTATTTCCAGTTAAACGTAATATTTATAATTAAACCAAGAAATGTAACACTGCTCGAATTTAATAACGGTTGACCCTCGTAATTTATATTTAATTGATTGGTTTTAAAATTATTAAAATTAATATAATTTGTTTACAAATCAATCTATCAAAGATTGACTTGTAAATTATTATACTACCTTTTAAACTTTCGCGTTCCATGATATAATTATGTGTCTAAACGTCAGGCAATTCAGAGGTATGTAATACCTTTTCGTGACTGTGTTAATTCCCGTTTAGATACATAATTGTAAATTATTATTATTTAATCATTTCACTTAAATTTGCCATAGTATTATTAATTTCTATTTCATGTTCTGACAACCTTATGTTATCTTTATTAGATGTAACTATATGTCATTAGCAAAAAAATATAGTTCTATGTTTAGTGAACTCAGGCAAATCATTGATATACAAAAGGAATAATAACGGGCCCAATATACTCCCTTGGGGCACCCCAAATCCATTTCCTTTAAAATCGGATCTACACACTTGAATCGAGCTGTTTACGTCTATTTGCGTGACATCTACATACTGAAGCCTATTTTCAAGGTACGTTTTAAACCAACTTAGAGCTAGCCCTTTAACTCCATTGCGTTCCAACTTTATCTAAAGCAAATTATGTGATACCAGATCAAACGCCCTCGACATACACGACTGTTGTATATCGTTTGGCATTGACATCTTGTAACGTTGCTTTCACCAAGTCAAAGGTAGCGTCCCTAGTAGAGTGTATAAGATGAAAAGGTTATAAGTAAAATGATGCAATTCGTAAATATGTGCCTCTCGTCATAATATACTTAAGACGATTGTCGATGAGATGTGTGTAGCTCCTTTTTTATTTAAAGGTGATAAGAAATAGAGAGAGGAGGTAGAAAGAGATATTTAAAATGTGAATAGGGTACAGTAGTTGTAAGTATTCTTTATCCGCATTTTTAGTTTCAAACAACAATTTGGGAACGAAATAAAACACAAGTGTTGAACAACAATTTATTTTTGCTCTTGAGTAACAAAGAATACTTCCAAAGTTGTAATTACCTTAATATGATTTCTTCACAAGTCTCAGTTAATTGTCTGGCGGCAGACTCGATATCTAAATTGTTACGACTCATAATTTTTTCTAAATTTTCCAGGTCTCGCAATTTAAAAGCCACATCGGGAGACCAAAAAGCTGATAACTGCGGTAGTATAGCTCTGATGTAAGTTTTATTTAGATCATCTGCATAAATCCTGAAACATTTAGAGGTAAGCTCTAAACTATTAGTCTAATTCACATCTTAGTATTCTAGTAGTAATGGCTATAAGTCTGACCAATATTCGCCAAACCAAACTAATATTATAAATTCGTATGTGAGTTTATTTGTTTGCTTGCCTGTTACGTTAACACGTTAACGTTAAAAGAAACAGCTGTTTACAGCGCCTCTTCATGACTGAAGGTTGGCCATCAGCTTCTTACAATTATTTTAATTTTTTTTGTCCCGAGTAATGGCCAGACGGAACAGATATTCAGCAGAGGCAATATTGGTCAATTCTCGGTTGTTACGCCGCCACAATTTTCTCCTTCGCCCTGCGTGTTTTCTTTCTGCCTTTTGCAACATACGTATTATTTTGGTTTGGTTTTGGTTAAGGTAGATTTAGTTAATTCCTCATAACATGAACTCTTAAGATGCTCATGACAACTAACGCCATTGACTTTCCGACATTATAGTTCTCACACCAAGGAATACACTTGGTATTACCTGATGTTCCTGGTTCTTTAAAAATATTCCCGCTATTAATTCTCGATTGCTATGTCTTTTAAGGTTAATCAGAGTTACCATTGGTAATAAACAGAAAAATTCTCAATAATGATTACAATACTTTTCCAATTTAGTCTATGAAGTAAATATAAAATTAACATCTTACATGTTTGAAAGAAACTTCTCCTTTTTAGACTCGTGAAAGTCGATCTCTGGGTAGACAAGGACACTAGGGAAGTTCATTTTATCATAATCCATTTCCTTATACGTAATGAATGTAGGGTTACCTTGGAAGCGGCTTACGGTAAGGTAGATTAGGCCACTGGCACTGACAAGGAGTAACAGCATTACAGGTGCCCAGTACCAGCTGGAATATTTGCATTAAAGTATTAGCAAAGAACGTGAAATATTAATTTTAATATTTTTTGCCTCTTGGCACAGAATAGATAATAGTACAGGTACAGAAGCCTCACTCCGCCAAAGCATTTAAATAAATAGCGACTCTTGTTCCGACAATATAAAGTCACAATTCCTCGCGTAACTCTTCTCTCTTCAATTCAATTACCAGTAAGTTATGTGCTTATTACTTTATTTTTATGAACAAATAAACCTAGGCTAGTTACTAATAACTCGATAGTCTAGATACGAATAATAGACGCAACGCAGTGTGTGAATGAGCATCGAACTAACGTGCGGCCCATCTGGCGCGCGGTAACGCCGCCGTGTACTTGTAGCTTTATGCTGCGGAGTGGTCCTGGCCTCCTTTTGGCACAAGTTCAGTTGTTATAATAAAACCTCCGTAGATAGTATTCATAGTTATTAAAGATATTATTTACAGTATTCATAATTATTTAAGCACCGGTTACGTTATGGGCAAGGCGTCGGCCTTGCGATCTAGTGATTGCAGGTTCGGACCCTACCCAGCACATTACCAACATTAACTCAAAAGCCGGTCCATCTGTAACTTTGATGCGTGATGTCTGCTACAAACTTCGATTACGCATATTGTACCAAGTTACTAGTAAATCTGACAATTTGTCGTGCGACTTGAATATTAATAAGTTGATAATAATGTTCTGTAGTTGTGTCTTACTTACCTGGACTCGCCGCTTGCCAACATCTTCGCGCCATGAAATTGCATATGACTGAGTTCCGTCAGTGCATCCTTTTTTGCTGAAGTTTTATTTGTTTTTACTGTTTTTGTTAGATGCATATTTCTACTTTTAAATAACTGAGATGCCGGTGTAACGTGTGACTTCTTTTTTCTTTATAATTATCAATTTAAATGTAGTGTCCTAGATTGAACGTTATTTAAAAGAATTTATTAATAGAATAATAAGCATTTCAAAACAGAAACAATCTAAATACTTCTATATATCATAACATATATATTTAGTAAGACCATCTGTGTGAGTAGGTATAAATTATAAAAACAAAAAAGTTTCTTAATAAATTCTGCAAACCGAATTTTTAAAGTTAAGCAAAGAATTCGAATAAAAAATTACGAAAAACGTAAATTTAATTTAAACACTATTTACTCTATTAACAATTTAAATGACTACACATACTGTTAAGTATAATTTATTACCAAACAGAGCCCTTAAAACCATTATTACAATTCCTATAGTACTAAAGAAAAATACGCTTTTGAATAATATTTTTTTAACTGTTGACAGTAGGGCCTATCTACGGTCTGTCTGTCAGACTATTACCTATTTCAATCTACTGAGGTGAAAACGTTTAAGAAAAAAATCAAATACTATCAAATATAACTGGTAATGAACGCAACTCATTGACGACTGCGTTTGCGTGAAAGCTATCCCGACTTAATTTGAGTGTCCTTCGTCAGCTAAACGATTAAAACTCATCCAAATCTATTTTATTAACTAAAGGCACTGATGATCAATCATTTTAATATTAAACAGTGATCGTATCGGTGATGTTTTGTGTCAGTTAATAAGTTTTTTATAGTATGGCATGACTTATGGTGCATGTTGATATTTATGATTTGACAGAGGGTATTAATTCTCGTTTACTCGTTAATAATGTTCGGTAAGTCCAGTGACCTATTTTACTAATACATTTACTATAAAAAGGTTGGCAACAGGTTTCTTACTCTCATGTAATTAGAAGGAGATTTAGAGTAAAATATTGGGGCTTGATGGCGTCGTCGGTACATGATCTATTATATAAATATTGGCCGTATATATTTTTATTGCTTTATAAGCCTTTATTACAGGATGTCGTGTAAAAATAGTTTGTTTAAAACTGCTAAATGCCCGTTGGTTGGAATAATTGTTCTGCTTTTTTTATCGTCTTTTAACGTCCAACTACAACAACGCCCTCAGTCAGGCATATTAAAAGACGCGCAAGGCCTGTACTTTGGTATACTGTTACCGCAAACCGTGTCGCAAACGCCCTTTGATGTGTGATAATAACTAATACCCGACTAGAATTAATGTGGGAGAGCCATGCTTCGGTACGTATGGGCCGGCTCGACTCCGCTCGGTACCACGGCCTCACAGGAAACCGGCCGTGAAGCAATGCTTGCATTGCATTTCGGTGCGTGAGTGAGGTTACCGGAGGCCCTAACCCTTCCCTCTCCCTTATCCACCCCTCCCCCTCTTCCCACTCTTCCTCCCGTCCCCCTCTTCTCCTACTCTCACATTTAAGGGCTGCAACGCACTTGTAACTCTCGAGTTGCAGGTGGGCGGCGGTAGTCATTTACCATCAGGTGACCCGTCTGCTCGTTTGCTCCCTATACCATAAAAAAAAAAAAAAGATCGGCGACAAGCTTCTTCAAGCACATGCAAGCCAAGCTAAACATTCCCGTTTACACGCTTCAGCGTGTGGACGCTTGCTGGGATGTGGTAAACTTGCCATTACATTCTCCAATCCTTGTTATTATTTGTAGATAATATGTCCTATTCTTGAACCAGTATCTTCTGGAGAACATTACTATTATACCGTGGCTGAGCTCTGAAAAGTTGCTCTGTATATGTAATAATTGGATGAATGTAATAATAGTAACATTACCTAAATAGAGTCGCACAGTACATTGGCTATTGATTTATCTATAGACTATACGAGTAAAGTTCATGAAGGTCGGGACAGACAGCGGGTGGGACGGACGGCGACGATTAGATTGTAATATCCTTGTTATTACAGAAGATGTCACACAGCCGCGTCGCGCTCGGCGCTAGTACATCTGAACCGCTCACGCCAGATTGCCGTAAGCTGTCTGCACCAACCTTAATATTTTACTGTTAAACGACAAGCAATGCACTGACTAGCATGTTGGTCTAGTGGTTAGTCATCCTGACTGCTAAGCCAGAGGGGGGTTCGATTCCCTCCCAGGACAAATAATTGTGTGATGAACATGATCATTTCTTCTGTGTCTGGGTGTAATTTATGTATAATATGTTATGTATGTATGTAGTATGTTTAATATATGTGTATTTAGAAATATGTAATTATGTTTAGTAGTAGTCTAGTTACCATAGTACAGGTTCTGCCTAGTTTGGGATCCGACGGCCGTGTGTGAGTTGTGTCAATTTATTATTGTTATTATTAGGTACTTATCTTTATTTAGATTGCTTATATTACCTAATTTTCAAACATTCGAACAACTTTTAAGTAACCTATTTGTTTTATATTTAGAAGTTTCATATAAACTACAGAATATATTTACACAATAATGCGAGTCGTAAATGTACAAACACTAATAACAGAAGATAAATGACGTTTTGACCGCATATGGAGTGTAGTGGAGCTAACAATTCATATATAAACTAACTTATATCCTTGCTTGCGGAATACGTTGTTTTGTATGTAAACACTGACCGTTCCCCGTTGCGTTTATGGTCACTGCTCTACTCTCAAGGGTCGCAAAGTGATGGTATATAGCCTACAACTTTCCTCAATGAATAGTCTTACCAAGTTAAAGTTTCTTTGGAATGTTATACGTTAATGGAAAACGAACAATGATTTACTTACAATTAGAGGCGTTTGACTCGTAAAGCATTACCACGCTGGTAACTAATGCTTCCAAAGTCGTATTGTAAATCCAGTAGGGTCTTTAAAGGTCCAGGAGGGAGGGGGGAGGTTTTAATGGACACAACAGTGGCACCACGTGTTCAGTGTTTGTAGGCACTTACCGTCAGGTACAGGCGGTTCTTCAGAAAAAAAAACAGAAAAATTGGGCAATATCATTTATTTAAGTCTTCTTGTCCTTAAGGTTCTGAGTTGTTATTTTTTTATCATTATTTTTAAATATCTTTCCCAAGAATTTCATCCATGTATTTACAGAGATTCTCCAGACAACATGTAGCAGTCCAAGTATGGTGAGAATACTGCAGCCAAAACACACGCCGAACATACCGCCCAGTTGAGCTAAAATACATGAAGTAACTTATCACTGTATTATTCTCTTATAAAAAAAAAAAAATATTTAAAGATTTCGCCCACACATAGACCAAAAGTTGATATATATTATGTATGTACTTAACAGTGTAATATACACTTCAAACATAATATATATACAATAGATATTTGATTGGGGCTCAAAAAATGGCTCTAAGTAAATTGTGCTAAAATCCGTTTTAAGTACAGTTTATTTAGTTTTCTAGTTCTAACTAGTTCCACTCAGTTCCACTTAGTTCTTACACCAAGATCAAGCTTGACTTGATTAATTTAACTACAAAAGTTCAACACATCTTTGCACCTCCTGTTTAACATTTCTACATCACCCCAAGCTTTCTGGTAGAGAATGCATTTGGCATTATGTTCGCCTTTGAACAAATGTGCATGAAGTTTTAAATAGTTAACAAAAATGCTAGTATTATGTGACTCATATCACTTAGAAGCAGTAACACTACTTTACTGGTACCAATTTAGATGACTTTGCACTTTAGCCTAAGTATTTATGCACTTACAAAATAAATCCATATAAGTGAAGTAAGAAACACGTTCATAGGTTCTGTGCGGCCCGGCTTGAAAAAATATTCTAACAATAGTAACATTTTCGAAGCGTAACCCGTCGCTGAAAACAAAGAGAAAGAATTAGTTATGTCAGTAATCTGAAATTACACGATAATCCAAACTTCTTAGCGTTCACGCAATACGATCTAGAAAAAAAATGTTTAATGAAGAGTAAGTTAAACATTTGTGCTTTACATCCGTACATAGCGTAGGCAGAGGCGTATTAAACACCCACATTTTGCCAAATTTTAATTTGGTCAAACTGACGGAATACGGGAAAAGCCCATTGCCGCCAACCGAGACCTTTGGGAATTTAAGGTTGCAAAATTGGGAGCATATTGGAAGAGAATGGCAAGAAGGGAAGGCAATGAAAGGAAAAGGAGATATTACTTAAACGGATGGGTGAACATTAGATAGTAGAAAGTCCATATTAGAGCTATTAGTATGTGCAAAAATATTACAGGAATTAATAAATTTCACTGAGGTGCACCTAGCTCTCCATGTGGCCCATCTTATCCAAAGAACCATAACACAAGTAATGTGCCTTCAATCTACTCTAGAATGCATTTTGTTATTTAAACAGAAGCAAAACTTTGTTAATTGAGGTAAATTTAGAAGAGCTTCCGAAACGGAGTCGTTTTCAGTTATTTAGATTCAAGTCCACTAGTATCCTTTAAGAGAAGATTCAACCAAATTGATAAATATAGGTACTAAAAACAATATTTCAGAATTGAGCCGAAAATTAAATAAAACCAAAAGCTATAGAACCGCTTTGTAGCCTTCATGGCATTGTGAATAAATCGATAGCGCTTTACTAAAAAAGTTAGGTAAACTGTCTCGGCCAAGGGTGTGTCCGAGACAATTGACTAAACTTTTGTAGCCATCACCTAGACTACTAGCAGATAATATCTATTTAATTTAATTTCAATCGAACAGTACTTTTTAAATAGTCAATGAAATAGGATCAAAACATTCTTACTAAAAGTGGTCAATGGGTACTACAGACGAATCCAGCAAAAAACTCGATGTTCTAAAACTGTCGACGTCCACTTCACACGTCGAAAGACAATGACAACTGGTACCGTAGGGAACTGGAAAACACAAATTTAATTAGACTTTTGAAAAGTTATCTGTCGGGGCTATTCATGAGACCGTATGTTGAAGTACTTAACCAAAAAATACAAGATGTGTTATATTGCCGTTAGCAAATTCCACCTCTGTGAAAGATTGGTGCCTGATGTAGGTTTTGGTGAGAAAAACCTGTGCTACTGTGTCTGTCACCAGACGGTAAGAAAGTGTTAGATAGCACCCGAGTAGGAGAATTAGCATAATTAATTTTAAAATATAAAAATTAACAATAGAAAGAAACAGTCCATCCAGCGCCACCCGCAAGCTACCCACTAAAATGGGCTAAAGTGACAACAAAGGTAATGTGGGACGGTCACTGAGGCCTAGTGACTCGCCGAGCGGTGTCTTACTACCCACTTCTAGCGGGTGACGGCTGTTGCCCCACCGGGATTCTGTTGTTAATTAACAGAGTCGTCACAGATTTTACAGGCATGTAACCTCAATGGCAACCTGGTTGAAATGCTTAACTAATGGAACACTCACAGATTCTAATTACGCGTTAATTTTTCTATATTAAATTAATTAATGTTTTTATATTAAATTAAATAGTTACCCATCGCACGATTAGCGCACTGAAGATCTTTTGCTCTACAGTACCGCACTCCTCGTGGTTTAGGATGCACCCTGCGCACGCAGTTACAGAGCTTCATTGTTTTCGCAATTTCACATTCTAGGATGCAATATCTTCTACAAAAAGATTTTTTCTTTATAAATATAAGCCGTCAGCCGCCTTTACTTTTTCAGCCTCTTTGGCTATTTGGGTTAAGGATTGTCAAATTATCTCAAACAGACGTTGTTGTTTGTTGTTTTAACCTCGTTTCTATAATTCATCTACCTAATGAACCATGACACTACTTTACTGGTAGAATAATGTTGATTTGACTATAAATATTTTAATAATAATAGCTCTATATCCCCCACTGCAAAATCGGGACCAAAAATTGAAACTTTCTGATAGTCTGAATCATAATAACCCGAACTCACTGTACTGTGTTATATAATCACATCATAATCGGATAGGTGACAAGTGTGGCAACCAAGAAAAAACTGACCCCAGATTAGCACCAACCAAGAGCCCATAATAATTGTAACAGAAACTAGTTTAGGATCACATCAAGAACTGTATAATCCTCTAATAATATTGACTGGCGTTTACCTCCTATAGACAGGAAAATATTTCAACGGTTGTTCAGCCATAATGCAGTTTCTCAGAGCAGTTCTGAGATTTTTAGCTCCGTCGTTGATATTGTAACTCTGTATCTTGTAGATCAGCCACTGCTCGGAGCCACGATTAAGCGCTGTTCCGTTAAGACTTGTATCCACATAGCGATCACCCACTTGTAGCGCAATCTAGAAATATTACTTTCAATATGCATGGTCCAACTAAGGAATAAGGTGCTCTTAAAGTAAGTATTTACTTTTGTTTCTTAATCAATCAATTAGCCTTTAGCAAAAAAGTCTTAAGTCATATTAGAATCGTAGTTTTTTATATTATATTGTTAGAAGGAAGAATGTGAATTTCCGCAAAGTTATAAAATGAGAACGCGCGCGGTTATAACTCTCTTTTGACCGTGGTCGTTCGAGATAGCAACATCGCTCAAGAACAAGGATGCGTATTTCTTTTTGATTATTTAACTTGTTATAGTTGTGCAATTATTGTTGGTCAGTCGTAAGCAATCTCTTGGTATTGGTTTTGTTCCTTGTACTCATTAAATTATCGTTACAAGTTAAGTGTTTTGTTAAAATAAATAAGCATATGAGTCACCTCGCGTGACGTGTTATATTTTTTATTATGTCCGCTCCTGATTCCTAACAATATACATTAGAATTAAATATTTAAATGTTTATTGTAATAAACATTTACTAGTAAAGATCAATAAATTAAGATATAATATTCATGCCTACATTTGACTTCGATGCATGGCTTCTCAGACACTTCTTGCAAAACTTTAATTTGTTTTTCACATATTGTGGATCGTTTCGATTTAATCGGATCTAATAATAAAACTACTTCACCTATTCTTACCCATTTATAAGAGAGATCTATGCTTTGAGGTATCTGTCTCTGGTCGATAGCTAACATCAAACCACTACCGACTCCAGCTTCTCTTGTGTACCAGTTTGCATTTCTTATGTCTATTTTGTTCCCCTTGGTACGTTCCCTCATTTCTCTGTATAAAATGCAAAAAGATTTATTTATTTCCTAAAACACATTGTTACTATAAGTTACCAAATCCAATACAACAATTACCTACATTGTTGTATTGGATTTGACAGAACGGATTATATCAGAAAACGTTGGAACATTGAAAAACGTTTAATATAATATAATAAATTTATTTGTTATCTAAGGCATCAATTGCATGTCTTACTCTTAAATGTATGCTGGAGGCATTCACTTCAGTTTTTTTTGTCCTATGTGAATTAATGGTTATAAAATAACCACGCATCTTATTTCTTTCTTGACGAGTATTGTTCGGTTTTAATATTTTGATGGATGGACTGCGAGCAAAAGAACATCGCTAGAAGGGGAGTTAGCAGTAAAATGAAAAATGCTAAGAGTAGGATGGAAGAAAAAAAAAACAGCCGACCACAAAATAAATTTGGAAAAAAGGCAAGAAGATGATAAGTAGGTACCTGATCAAAGATCTCCCGTTGAAAACACAGGCGAAACCATCTCCAGTGATCTCCAGTTTGAATATTTCCGAACAGTTATAGTATATATTGTTCCACCGACACCTGAAAGTTATAATAGTAGTGCAATTTTTGATTTTTTATACAAATACAAACACTTTAATTGCTTTAAATGAGGATACAGTGTGGTGATAGGGTGTTAGTTAAAAAGAATGTACAAGCTCATTTAGCCATTCAAGTAACAGCATGCAATTTTTTCTTAATTGCTATTTATAAAATTATTAATTAATGATTACATTGCATTACACTACATTGCATTATATTTCATTGTTTGTGATATTCCATATTAATTAAATTATACTTTATAATAGCTACAATTCATAATATTAAAATTGCTCATGTCTTCTTTGCCTCTAATATCCTTCGCCTCTTTAAATAAGTTTGGGTGCTGTTTAACAAATTTCCTTACTTCAATAATATAAAAATAAGACAGTGAGAGTATTTGTAATAATTTAAAATAAAGACAGCAAGACACGTCGGGTTCAATGGCACATATGGACCTTATACAGCGTTTTTGAGCAACGATAACTTTGTCTATATCTGTGGCATTACCCCAGATTAGAAGTCCATATCTAAGTACCGATTCGACATAAGCAAATAATGCTGTACAAGCTGTTTTTCTATTCGAAACATTTGCCAGTTTATATAATGCGAATGAAACCCCTTAATTTTATTGGTTACTTTAATTATTTGTTCTTGCCAGTTAAATGTACTATTTATAATTAAACTAAGAAATGTAACACTGCTCGGATTTAATAACGGCTGACCCTCGTAATTTATTAAATTATTAAAATCAATATAATTTGTTTGTGACAGATTAATTTGTAAATTATTATTATTTGACTATTTTATTATAATTGCTATAGTATTATTAATTTCTATTTCATGTTCTGACAACTTTATGTTTTCTTTATTAGATGTAACTATACGTCATCAGGAAATAATATAGTTCTATGTTTAGTGACCTCAGGCAAATCATTGATGTACAAAAGGAATAATAACGGGTCCAATATACTCCCTTGGGGCTCCCCAAATCCATTTCTTTTAAAATCGGATCTACACACTTGAATCGAGCTGTTTATGTCTATTTGCGTAACATCTACACATTGAAGCCTATTTTCGAGGTACGTTTTAAACCAACTTAGAGCTGGCCCTCCATTGGAACTCCATTGCGTTCCAACTTTGTCAAAAGCAAATTATGTGATACCAGATCAAACGCCCTCGTCATATCTAAAAACACGACTGTTGTATATCGTTTGGCATTGACATCTTGTACTAAAACTAAACTAAACGCTACCTTTGACTTAGTAAAGCTAAACTTTTACTAAGTCAAAGGTAGCGTCCCTAGTAGAATGTATAAGATGAAAAGGTTATAAGTAAAATGATGTAATTCGTAAATCTGTGCCGCTCGTCATAATATACTTAATACGATTGCCGATGAGATGTGTACAGCTCCTTTTTTATTTAAAGGCGATAAGAGATAGAGAGAGGAGGTAGAAAGAGATATTTAAAATATGAATAGATAGATAGATAGATAGAATATTCTTTATTGTACACCATTAATAAAAACAGTTGAAAAAAAAATTATTATCTTACAAACCAGAGTACAATGGGCGGTCTTATCGCTAAAAGCGATCTCTACCAGACAACCTTAGGATGGAGATAATATCAAAATTATTTAATAAATACATAGTAGTTGATGGCGTACTATTCTAAAAATTGATAAATACTTATATACATACACATATACAGTTATTTAGTGGAGATAATGTAGTATTATAGACAGCTATTTAGATCTTAGTTTTGGTAAAGAATAGAATAATATTATTATAGTGACAGATAATGTTGTTTGACCAAATTTTTAAAGGCTGTGAGAGTTTCAGCTTGCCGAATTTGTACCGGTAGTTCATTCCACAAACGGACGGCCAGAACCATAAATGATTTATCAACGAAAGTTGTCGAATGCGCTGGCACTTTTAATATCAAATTTTCTGATGATCGTAAGAACTTCGTATGAGTATCGTGAAGGAACTCAAATCGTCCTTTTAAATAGGAAGGTGTATGAGGGTTGAACAGTATACTGTATAGCAAAGAGAGAAAATGAGCGTTCCGGCGAAGGCGGATAGGTAACCACTTGAGCTTTTTTCGGAATTCAGAGACATGATCATATTTACGCAGTCCAAATATGAATCTAATACAAAAGTTTTGAAGTCGCTCTAGTTTATCTAGTTGGTTTTCGGTGAGGTCTGGATAGCTGGCATCCGCATAGTCAAGAATTGGAAGGAGAAGTGAATTTGCAAGGGCAGTTTTGGTGGCAGTTGGTAGAAAATTTCTCAATCGTTTTAAAGAACCCGCAGAAGCAAATAGCTTACGACTTATTTCCTGCATTTGAGGAGCCCAGGATAGTTCTGAGTCAATAAGTAATCCTAAATTCTTTACTTTATTACTAAAGGGAATGACAGAACCATTGAAAATGATCGGAGGAACATGAGACCACTCGATCTTTGACACTTTCCTGGTGCTCCCAACGATAATTACCTGAGTCTTTGAAGGGTTCACTTTAAGTCCATAGGCTTCGCTCCAAGCACTTATCCTAGCCAGATCTCTATTGACAATGTCAATAGCATTAGCGATATTGTCCAATGGTGCTTGGGAGTATATTTGAAGATCATCTGCATAAAGGTGGAAGGAAGAGAGAAGTTGATCAGTGATGGAATTTATGAATAATGCGAAAAGTAAAGGAGATAGAACGCCACCCTGGGGCACACCAACAGATGTATTACACCAAGAAGAGAGGGTGTTATCAATGCGTATACATTGTCGGCGTCCACACAGGTAACTTCGAAGCCAGTCAATCACCATTGGAGATATGTTAAGTGAGCGAGCAATGTTTATCAGTATGTCGAAGTCCACCGTGTTAAAAGCGTTGGAAAAATCTAGTAGTGCAAGAACAGTTAGACTTCCACATTCCATGCCGTATCTGATGTCATCCGTAATATTCACCAAGGCTGTAACGGTACTGTGTCCAGGCCGAAAACCTGACTGGTAAGGATTCAGAAGCTTGTTTTTGTTAAGAAACATACTGAGCTGATTATGGACAAGTCGCTCTAGCACTTTAGAAAGAAACGGTAATATTGAAATAGGACGATAGTCAGAGAAACAGGAAGGATTATTTTTTTTAGGTATAGGAATTATCTGTGCATTTTTCCATAAGGACGGAAATACACCATTGGACAGGGAAGAATTAAGGATGAGATAGATGACTGGAAGAACCTCGTCAAGAATAGGAAGGATCATATTACGGCTGACACAGTCACTTCCAACCGCGTTGGATGTGATAGACATAATACTCTTCTTAACATCACAAGTAGTGAATTGACTAAAGGTAAATGATGGATAACTAGGGGTTGGCAGAGCTGAAAGATAGTTTATTGTTTTTGCCTTGGTAGTCCTATTAAAATTGGACGAGGCCGAGAAATGTTGATTCAGTAAATCAATGTTAAAATTTTTAGGAATCGTGTCTTGTCGCGACCTGCCGACCCCTAATGTTCTAAGAAATTTCCAGACTTTCGCTGGATCACCGTTTTGAACGGAATTGTGAATGTGTTGGCGTTGTGCATCTCTACGCACCTTATTGCAGTGATTTCGTATGCGAGTATACCTTTCCCAATTCGAAGAGGTAGGTCTTATTTTAACTTTAAATTTGGCTGCAGCTTTTTTAGATATTAGGGACCGTATAGTATCTGTTAGCCAAGGAGAAGGAGCGTGCTTGATTTTAACTGGTCGTACAGGAGCATGTTTGTCGTATAGCTCTATTAGATTTGAAGTAAAAATTTCTACCTGCTCATCTACCGTATCCAAAGTAAGCAGCGGCGACCAGTCAATGTTGCTGGCATCATCACGGAGCGCTTGTATATCCATACCACCAAAATTCCGCTGCATCAGGATTTTGGACTTGGATTTAGGTGGGCGAATTGTATAGGAAAGAAAGAGTAGGTCATGAAAAGAGAAAACGTCAGCAGGACATTGTCCATGCTTGGCTACGTGATCTATAGAAGAAACTAGGATTAGGTCTAGAAGTGACGGAACAGAATTAGGAAAATGGTGAGTTGGATTTAGAGGAAGGATTGAGAGGTTGCAGGACTCTGAAATTGCCCGTAATTGTGAAGAGCGACGATCATTCTTCACAAGGCATGTGTTGAAGTCACCCATAATAATGCTGTGACTGTAGTGTGGGATGAGGTTTTCAAGAATACTTTCGAAGGAGGAAAAGAAGTCTATGCGTAGTGAGGGACTATAGTATACACCGAGTAGGATCTTGGTATGTTGGAGTTCCACTTCCAAAAAGAGATGCTCGCCAGCGTTAGACGGAGGTGGTTGTGGTGACATATTAAGGATAGTGTAAGGAATATAAGAGCGAAGGTATATGGCAACACCGCCACCACCGCCAGCCACGCGATCATTTCTAATTAGTTGGAATCCGGGTAGGGAATACAAGATGGAGGGGAGACAGGGTTTGAGCCAAGACTCTGATATAAGAACTGCGTGTACATTCTTACAGTCGAGACTCGCCAGCATATCTGGAAAATGTGCCGGAACACTTTGAGCATTGATGTGTACTACATTAAAATTCCTAGGAACACCAGAAAAAGCGGTTTCCAGAGTATCACTTAAGGATGGAAGGCTTACAAAACTACTATTGCTACTACTTAATGAATAAAAACTGTCATCATCACTGTCGGGCAGATCATTCATAGATTATTAATAAAATAAACTGTAAATGTATAAAAAAAGAGAAGAAAGAAAAAGAACGAATATACTAAAAAAAATATATAAAAAGAAATAAAAATAATATATAAATATATATATTTTTTTTTCCTTAACAAAATATAATACTATCCATCTGCCAGTTGTGTTCTTTAGTAAATAATAATAATTAATAGGTAACCATAACAGAGTAACATTAAAGGGTTCGCTTACATTTGTCCAAGCACGCAGGTATTATGAATATTCAAAATGAATAATAAATTTAGTTTTGAAGATTAAGCCATAATATTAGAGTAGTTCTAAGTAGAAAGGTATGCAGATGTTATCCAGAATAGCACTTGTCTATTATGAAAACCATAAACAATTAACTCGTATCCAGAACCGAACGGGAAAATAAAAATATTTGACAGATGACATACTTCATGTTATTACAAGAGAAGGTTATTGTTTACTGAGAAATAACTAATAATAATGAATAGACTTATGTTAATTGCGTTAAAGTGTAGGTATTGAAAAAACATTTAGTAAAGAGTTCACACTAGTAAACAAACATACCTACTTAAAGTATAAATATACATACTTGGTGCCTTGGACAGATACAAACAAACAGGACAGTCACTTTTTGGCGGTGCGCTTTGACTTCACACTTATTTTCGAGGGAGCGGGTGGCTTGCTGGTTTCCAATGGGATTTTGTGAAGTTCTTCTAGGGAGACTATCCGATGCCTCACGTCGTTTTCACCAAGGATGTAAATAGATCCCTCCTGTGTCCAGCATCGCTTCACACCAAACTTTTCCCTGGCTGCCATAAAAGTGACATGCCTCTGTCTCGTCAAGAATTCCGACACAGTTACACCAGAACCCTTCAAATTGGTTTTGGCAAACCAGACCTTGTCCCGAGTTGCAGTGGACTCGAATTTGATAGCTATGGGTCTAGCCTTAGTGCCACTAGAGGAGCGTCCCATGCGGTGACACCTTCTGACGTTAATAGCAGTGAAATCAGGAAGCTTTATTTCTTTATTTACACAATCAACCACCACTTTTAAAGTGTCCTCCTTGTTTTCTTCGGGCACTCCATGAAGAAGTAACATCTTCCTCCGGCTGCGTGTCTCCATGGTATCAACTTGCTTAACAAGAAGCTCAATCTGGCGCTGGAGGGTGCTCAGTGTCTCCTTAACAAAGCACTTGAAAGAGGCAAAGTCGGCTGCCAATGTGGATGTTGTGTTCGAGGTGTTGGCTTCCGGTAACTTGGCTTCAAAACTTGCCATCTGTTTGTGGAAAGCTTCATTCATCTCCGCCAATGTCATTTTTAACAATGCAGCATCCATGGTTACTAAGTTGTTGTTGTTACTGCTGTGTATGTGAATTAGAGTATGGAGATAACACTGGACTGGCAGGTACTGTTTACAAATATACTATTTTACTCATAAAAACCAGTAAAAAGTGTTAAAAATTAAATTAAATATATTTTTAATGCAAGAGTAAAACTTTGTTGTGTTTAGCCTTCAACTACCCACACTAACCTCCTAACCTAGTTGTAAGTATTCTTTATCCGCATTTTTAGTTTCAAACGACAATTTGGCAACGAAATAAAACACAAATGTTGAACAACATTTTATTTTTGCTCTCGAGTAACAAAGAATAGGTTCAAAATTGTAATTACCTTAATATGATTTCTTCACAAGTCTCAGTTAACTGTCTGGCGGCAGACTCGATATCTAAATTGTTACGACTCAGAATTTTTTCTAAATTTTCTAGGTCTTGCAATTTAAAAGCCACATCGGGAGACCAAAAAGCTGATAACTGCGGTAGTATAGCTCTGACGTAAGTTTTATTTAGATCATCTGGATAAATCCTGAAACATTTGGAGGTGAGGCTTAAACCATTAGTTAGTCTAATTTACATCTTAGTTTTTTGGTGGTAATGGCTATTATAAGTCTAATCAATATTGGCCAAACCAAGCTAATATTATAAATTCGAATGTGAGTTTATTTGTTTGCTTGTCTGTTACGCTATCACGCCCTAACGTTGAAAGAAACAGCTGTTTACAGGGCCTCTTCATGACTAAAGGTTGGCCGTCAGCTTCTTGCAATTTTTTTTTGTCCCGAGTAATGGCCAGACGGAACAGATGTTTGACAGAGGCAATATTGGTCGACTCTCGGTTGTTACGCCGCCACGATTTTCTTCTTCGCCCTACTTGTTTTTTTTTTACCTTTTGCAACATACGTATTATTTTGGTTTGGTTTTGGTTCAGGTAGATTTTGTTAATTTCTCATAACATGAACTCTTAAGATGCTCTTGACAACTAACTCCATTTACTTTCCGACTTTATAGATCTCACACCAAGGAATACACTTGGCATTACCTGATGTTCCTGGTTCTTTCAAAATATTCCCGCTATTAATTCTCGATTGCTATGTCTTTTAAGGTTAATCGGAGTTGCCATTGGTAATGCCAACAGAAAAATTCTCAATAGTGATTACAATACCTTTCCAATTTAGTCTATGAAGTAAATATAAAATTAATATCTTACATGTTTGAAAGAAACTTCTCCTTTTTAGACTCATGAAAGTCGATCTCTGGGTAGACAAGGACACAAGGGAAGTTCATTTCATCATAACCCATTTCCTTATACGTAATGAATGTAGGGTTACCTTGGAAGCGGCTTACGGTAAGGTAGATTAGGCCAATGGCACTGACAAGGAGTAACAGCATTACAGGTACCCAGTACCAGCTGGAATATTTGCATTAAAGTATTAGCAAAGAACGTTAAATATTAATTTTAATATTTTTTGCCTCTTGGCACAGAATAGATAATAGTACAGGGTCAGAAGCCTCACTCCGCCAAATCATTTAAATAAATAGCGACTCTTGTTCCGACAATATAAAGTCGCCATTCATAGCGTAACTCTTCTCTGTTCTTTTTAAAAATTAATTAATCTGAAGCGTCAATTACCAGTAAGTTATGTGCCTATTACTCTATTTTTATGAACAAATAAACCTAGGCTAGTTACTAATAACTCTATAGTCTAGATACAAATAAAAGACGCGACGCAGCGCGTGAATGAGCATTGAAATGACGTGCGGCCCGTCCGGCGCGCGGTAACCCCGCCGTGTACTTGTAGCTTTATACCTACACTGCGGAGTGGTCCTGGCCTCCTCTTGGCACAAGTTCAGCTGTTATAGTAAAACCTCCGTAGGTTGTATTCATAGTTTTAAAGGTATTATTTACAGTGTTCATAATTGTTTAAGCAACGGTGGCGTAATGGGCAAGGCGTCGGCCTTGCGATCTAGTGATTGCAAGTTCGGACCCTACCCAGCACATTACGAACATTAAATCAAAAGCCGGTCCACCTGTAACTTTGATGCGTGATGTCTGCTACAACTTCAATTACGCATATTGTACCAAGTTACTAGTAAATCTGACAATTTATGGTGCAACTAGAATATTAATCACTACATTTATAAAACAAAGCCTCCCGCCGTGTCTGTCTGTCTGTTCGCGATAAACGGAAAAACTACAGAACGGATTTTCATGCGGTTTTCACTAATAGACAGAGTGATTTATGAGGAAGGTTTAGATGTATAATTTGTACCTGTGCGAAGCCGGGTCGGGTTGCTAGCAAGTTGATAATAATGATCTGTAGTTGTGTCTTACTTACCTGGACTCGCCGCTTGCCAACACCTTCGCGCCATGAAATTGAATATGACTGAGTTCCTTCAGTGCATCCTTTTTTGCTGAAGATTTATTTGTTTTTGTTTTTGTTGCTAAATGCATGTCTCTACTTTAAAATAAATGAGATGCCTTTGTAACTTGTGACTTCTTTTTTCTTTACAATTGTCAATTTAAATGTAGTATCCTAGATCAAACCAGAAACAAACTAAATACTTCTAAAAATCATAACATATATTTTTAGTAAGACCATTTTTGTAAGTATAAACTATAAAAACAAAAAAGTTTCTTAATAAATTCTGCAAAAGGTAAAAGGAATTTTTTAAGCAAAGAATTCGAATCAAAAATTTAGAAAAACATAAATTCAATTTAAATGTAGCGTTTTGTAACCGTTTATAACCTATTTAATTAATAATGACTAGACTAGACATGCTGTTAAGTATAACTTTATTACCAAACAGAGCCTTTATAACCACAATTACAATTCCTATAGTTCTAAAGAAAAATACACTTTTGAAACAAATATTTTTGACTGTTGACAGTAGCCTTGTCTACAGTCTGCCGGTAAAATTCAAATTCAATATCTTTATTTCATAAAATTGATCATCAATTATTCGAAATCGTCAATTTAATAAATAATTATTATAATCAAAAATTATAGATTAACACACATAGAGTCACCGCAACAATAGTTTGCTTTGTCAAATGTAAAATTATTTAAGAAAGGAAACTATTACCTACTTCAATCTACTGTGGTGAAAACGTTTAAATTCCACTGGTAATGAACGCAACTCATTGACGACTGCGTTTGCGTGAAAGCTATCGCGTCCCGACTTAATTTGAGTGTCCTTCGTCAGCAAAACGATTAAAACTCATCCAAATCTATTTTATTAACTACAGGCACTGATGATCAATCATTTTAATATTGAACAGTGATCGTATCGGTGATGTTTTGTGTCAGTTAATAAGTTTTTTATAGTATGGCATGTCTTGTGGTGCAAGTTAATATTTATGATTTGACAGAGGGTATTAATTCTCGTTTACCCGTGAATAATGTTTGGTAAGTTCAGTGACCTATTTTACTAATACATTTACTATAAAAAGCTTGGCAAAAGGTTTCTTACTCTAAATGTAATTAGAGGGAGATTTAGAGTTAAATATTGGGGATTGGTGGCGTCGTCGGTACATGAACTAACATATAAATATTGGCCGTACATATTTTTATTGCTTTATAAGCTTAACTTTATAGGATATCGTGTAAAAATAGTTTGTTTAAAACTGCTAAATACCCGTTGGTTGGAATAATTAGAATAACGTCATATTAAATGACGCTCGGGGCCTGTACTTTGGTAAACTGTTACCAGTGAGTAAAAATACATACTGACAAAAATGCCACTCGTGCTCTTCCAATCCAATGAGAAGGGGGAATTTAGATCTCATGGATTTTTTTGGTACTCTACTCATCACAAACAAAATTATGCCTTTTAAAGGGCATTCGAGCAGAAATTCGCCGTCACACTAACTAGGGAAAAAACTTTGATGGAATTATATTGCTACTTGAAAGTCCGGTCCGTTCAGAGTGTGGAATAAACAACATTGAGATTTCGCTTGTAACTTACAGGCGAAAGGAGATATGTGTCGCAGGAACCGACTTCTAAATCTGTGCCAAGTTGTGATAGTGTCGTGTGTTCTGTCTACTTCACTCTTCTTCTCTTCACTCACTAGCCTGGGGTACGATATAGTTGTTCTTATTATTGTGTACTTTCATAAATCACTTATGCTGTTCGTCAATTCGGACGAACCGAATATGAGCGATGAATAGCTTATATGTTCTAGGATAAAGTTTTCATATTACAACCAGAACACGATGTCTGTGCCAACACTAAATATTTACAAGCCACAAGCTGTTGGAAGTGATATAGATAAAAAACATGGAATTAAAAAAAAAACAGATAGCATCGTGAAATAACCTAAAATTATATTTGACCATACCCAATTGCACTAATTATGATATAAGTAAAATTGCAAACATCTTTCTTATAAATGTAAGGTTTATTTTATGTACAAACATATAGCACGGAACGTCTTCATCTGTTAAAGCGCGATATCATCAAGAAGAATTGAGCCATTAATTATACAGTTACTTTAATATTCTTTCTTACTCCCTCTTAATTTAGCGAAGAGCACTTACTTTTTTAACTACCCCTTACACTTTGATAGCAGACCAAACTGGCAACTTCAAGTATTTGTTTTTATCAAATGAGAGATGCAATTAAGCCCTGCTCTTTAGGTATAATTAAAAGAGCGAAGTTCTAGATCATGTTGATTGTCGCACAACTATTTAAAACGTACCACTGTCAAATATTTACTTTCTGTGAATCAGAAAATGCTCGAACTTTAGGTCAGGCATTTTACAGAGAAGCTCTGAGTGTTTTATTTTAGAGGGTTATGATATGTAAGATAGCTATGCAAGGTCTAAATTATTCATTGCCTGGTTAGATTTAGAGTTCCATTTAGTCGTACGGCAAGTTCGAAAAAATATTTTGTAAGGTAGTTGTTAAAAACAAAAATAATTGTCTATCCCTATCCTAACTTTAATATGATATATACGAATGTGAGTTTGTTAAAAAGTACTTTAAGCGAGGGCCAAAAATCTATACTAATAATATAAAGCTGAAGAATTTGTTTGGTTGTTTGTGTGGTTGAACGCGCTAATCTCAGGAACTACTAAATTTTGGTGAAATCTATCCCACGGGAACAGTACATTTTTCTGGATAAAAAGTAGCCTATGTGCTATTCTAGACTAATACTACTATATCTGTGCCAAATTTCATCCAGGTCCGTTCAGTCGTTTTTGCGTGAAAGAATAACAAACATCCATACATCCTCACAAACTTTCGCGTTTATAATATTAAGTAAGATGATAAAAATATACTAAGGACTACAGGTAAGTTATTTCTGTCATTGAGCGTAATTATTTCTTATGCTCTATGTATTCATAACGGTTCCATAATTATGTGAATTACTATTTCCTCACCATAAGGTACAATTTTATATAAATATTATAAATAATAAATAAGCATAAGGCAACTCAAAGATACAGTTTCCCAATAAACTAAGGCATAATAATTTATTGATTAATATCCATTAAAGTAATTATCTGTTTATGAATAGCACCGGTAAATAACGGTATTCATTGACTACTGCGTTTTCGACGAAATAAAACGAGTTAAAGCGAGTTAAATCGAGTGTACTCCGTCACCGCAGCGATTCAAACGCTCATAATTAATTTTATTAACTTCAACTGATGTCTGATGATCAATCATTCTGACAATAAACGCTGATCGTATCGATGGTACTTCGTGTTGGTTAATCAGGTTTTTTTACTGCATACCTCGATTTATGGTTGAGATATGATTGTTTACGGTACGTTATTGTGAGTACTTGTAACTTAAAATTATTAAGCCTGAGTACCTATGATAATGACCTAAGGTAGGTAAGATTTAATATTCGAGTGGTTTAAAGAAGAACGCTGCTAATTCTTATCTACCTAGATAAGACTGAATGTCTGATTGTACAGCTTCTTGTTGGTTCATTGACAGTAATTGCTTTCAGAAATAGCAAACTTATCCATTCTCTGTTTCTCCCCTTTACTCTCTGATGAAACGCTGAAACGCTTTGTCCATAATGTCGCATTATGGAGAAGGCGTTTTAGTCGTTATTAAAGCAGCACAACCTTTTTAATTTCAGAGTGGTAACAAAAGAAGTTACATTTAAACTGTATAATATGTGTAGGTCACCGTATATTATTGTTTTTAAACTTTCGCAGCCATCCATATTAAATGTGTAAATCGGGACTTAATCGCCTTAATAAATATAATTTACAATACCTTTTTTGTTTATCTGTCTTTTGTATCGAATTGCACCGATCGTGGTCATCCCTGATTGGTCGGTCTAGGGGGTAGCTCGTTCTGTATCCATAGAGTTATGGAACAAGTACAGAAGAAAAAAAAACGCAAAATTCAAATTCATTGTTTGATATCCATAAAGTTATTTATTTTTAGATTAATAAGTATGTCTCTTGTAGTACAAATAAAAACCAAAATAAAGAAATCGAAAACTATCAACGTTCAACAAAGAGCAATTTGGATTTCTGTTACTCGGTTCACAGAGAAATAATGCGTTAAATCGTAAATGTTTCAGTTTATAATATCGCGTGAATGATACACTAACGATGTTCACAATCATACAGTAAAATTATACTTATGTATTATTTCTCAGACAAATCTTACGAATATCGCTTTGCATTCTCTAAATCATCTAAAAGATCTTCTCTAAACGTTAAATAAATTCATTGAACATCTTTATCTAACTTCATGTCCATGTTAGCCTGTTCTAATATTGACGTAACTGTCAAAGTCGGCGCATAGACTAATGGAGTTTACAAATATGGCCCATTAACTATAAATGTATGGTACGAAAATAAGCATAGAATTTGGAATTCGAAGCTCATTGTTAATAAATCAGCTGACAATTTGAAGACATTATATAGGATAAAGTTGGGTAGAATATCGAAGTGGTGGCTAGTTTCTAGTGCATGCAGTGGACTAAATTTGAAACTACTATTTTAACTATTGACAGACGGAAGTAACGGATGTTCGCTGAATTATTTCAGTTTAACTTTGTAGTTGAGTGCTTTTTGAATGCTTCACTGTTAATTATGGTTGGGTAATGACAAAATTGTATAGTTCCGAGTATATTGGAATAGCAAATTTGTGACCACTTTCTATTTTGTCCTATTTGATGTCTGCCTGAAAAATAAATTGTACTTTTATGATTTCTTGTCGATGACCTTTGTAGTTGAATTTGTAAATGAATTTTCGTTGTGTAACTTGTTAAAAAAACTAAAAATTGTAAAGCAAACTTAGCAAACACAGGATTATGTCATGTTTATTAAGTAAAAGGGTTACTAGGTACATCCCTCAATTTGTCAAAATATTAGACACTAATATATTTTATGTTCATTCAAAATAAAGTGTTTGACGTATTACATTATTAGTTAGATTTACGTTAAAAGTTTGGAAAAATGGGTTCTGTTTTTCAAAATAACATTATTTCATTAAAATTTTGTGAATGTAGTAAAGTGAATTTTGGAATAAAAGCAAACTTTGGAAGCAAACATTTGTAACGATATGTCTTACAACTTTAAAAATTACGTGAAAACGGCCAGTATATGTGATTACCTGTCATGGTAAGTAAATCTATACAATGACAGCTCAAGTTATACTGGCCTACGAAAAAACCATGGTTGAAATTCGACCAACACGCGATCTCTAGTAAATAATATCGCAATAAAGTCCCGATTTTAATATGTTATCATATGTATAACATATAAAGTATAAAATATAAAGTTTAAAAACAATGATTATATTAATGTGATGTAATGATAAATCGCTGTCTGTACTTCTCTTTTTCTGATGCCGCAGTGAAATGCACCTACTGCACAACAGTTTTAGAACAACAATTTAAAGAAATATTCCGTCTAAAGAAAACATCTACTTACGCTTGCAAAAGCTTCCGTATATGTTTTATTTAAGGCTTTCTCACATAGTTCTCCCTTATGGCTGAACTAAGTAGGCAAATTGCCGGCCCGGGGGATGCTTTTCACTTTTTTATTCTGATAGTATTGTGCGAACGAGGTGAAATATTCAATAGAAGGTGTAAGAATAGACTTATTACACGTGGAAAGTTACCGTGTTCTTTTCATTTATTTCGCGATATTGTATTTTATATGTATGTTTTTAAAGCATTTTTAACTCTATTCGAGCTAAGGCATGAATGGTGGTATTATAATAATAGCAAATAGTAACAAAACTTTGTTGTACAATGTTCGATTCTATCTCAACAATATCCTTTGGAATCGCAATATTACGGATACTTTCAAACAGTTACTGTAGTATAATAAAGAAATTATCAAAGTATGAATTATTTACTTGTAAATCTAGAGCTATTTATGTGTATATGTATACCTACTAGAGATCCCCTGGTGGTCGAATTTCGACCATAATTAATTTTTGATTTATTTCATTGGACAGTAAAACTTGAACTGTCATTGTTATTATTTATGAAATGTGACAGGTCAAGAAAACATCCTATCTCTCAAGTTGGACCAAACTGCACACAGTATGCAAAATGTCATTAAAATAGGTTAATTAGTTTAGGAGTACATCGCGAATAAAAAACGTGACACGATTTTTTAATAATTATATAGATATACTGGACGCGTGTAGCTTGATGTGCCCATTTTCATGTAAATTTTTAATTTGTAACAAAATTTTTCTTCTATATAGAAACTTTAAATGTTCCAAATTTCAAGTTTTTTAAATGCGTTCTCTTCACGTATGGGTATCTATATAGATATCTAATTCTACACATACACACACATTTTAAAAACAAGTGTATAGACATTTATTTGCTTAGACTTACACAAATATTTAACATAGACAGACAAATTACCTGTAACCATTTTCATAAATAGATAGATAGTAGCGTAGCCCGTCTCACAGTCTGAGGTAATGCATTCTCAACTACGCTTGGATTGTGAAGGATTTGTCATAGAATATAGTGTAGATGCCAACTCAATATTAAATTATCCGGTGATCTTAAGAATCTCGAATGATTGTTATTACGAAACTCCAGAGAAATAGGGACTAATATATTTAATAGAGAACTGTAGAAAACTGCAATAACACGAATATTTGAAACCACTTGTAACCACATTTATCATTTCAGCAAAAGATCATTAGGTCATTAGTGGAAATATATTTGTAAGTCAACTGTATAATAGTTGTAGAAAACAATAAGCTTCTTAGTTGGGAGACAAAAGGCAACCCTATCATACATTAGCATTACGATGATTTTTTTTCTATACTGCAAATACGTTGTTAAACAGGTTACTAAGAAAACAATTAGAGTTAGCGTTTATTGCCAGATATATATTAAGTTAGCTACGATCTCTATATACAATGACTAAATCTTTCCTCCTCTGTATAGCCTTTGTATGATAATTTTGTTTCATCAAGCTGTGTAAGCGTGTGTATGTAGGTCAGGCTTGTGTTATCAATTACCATGTACCTACTGTATATATAGGTATGCATTTAAATTTCAGACGCAAAATAATAAAATTTATCAACGGTACGTTATGATTTTATGTAAAATCGTTGCAGAATTGTCGTGATTAACATTTGTGTCTGTTACTTTTTTAGACAACAGATATAAGCAGATAAATATACAAGTCAATCATTAATTTAGTGTACGTCTTCAACTTCGTCAACGAACAATAAAATGAAATTTCAGAAATATAGTACAGTAAAACTGTCACTTAGGTACTTTTACAGTCAACCTTTTTCGTCGGAATTTGAAGCACAAAATTATTTTATCTTACGTTTTTACTACTCTTACACTTAAAAACAGAAATAAGGAAATCAAAACAGAAATCACTTTTTATATAAACATCAAATAATTGGACATTATACGACTGTTTTAAACCTTTAAATAGACACACATACCAGCCGTAAAAATTTAAGGACGCACTCAAATCGAAATCTGATTAAACGATAAAAGAAAACACCCAATCACTATCTCTTTCCCCCACACTTAAGCTCATGTTTCATTGTTTTCAGGCCATTTCAATAACGATGGCATCGAGCGACCTTCTTGCAATTAAATATAATTTTATAATTTTTTTATTGATTGTTTTATTTTTATACATCCGACTTTTCCTTTTATTCCCCGGACCGTGTTTTGTTATGTATTTTTTATTGTTATTTGAACATAAAATCTGTTTGCCTTCTTCATTAGGAAAAGAAAACAGTGGAATAGCACGTTTTATATTCCAGGTTTAGATGGAATATAAATTTTGTACAAAGAACTGCCGTTTTTGTGCTTTGTATTTGAAATATCAGTTGGAACAATTTTATGATTAGATTCCAGTGGAATAATTGACATGGTTACTTGATAACCCCCCCCCCCCCTCCGGGGTCTGAAACCAGTCGCGCATTCCTGAAATAAATAGGTGATGAAGATTTACTGTTAGAAGGCTAGGACGTCCCAGCAACGGCCAGTATGCGAGCCACCGTTCAAGCAATGTATTCCCAATTTTCCCCATATTTAATTCCCAAAATGATTGACGGCAATAGGCGGGACCAATTTAGTTGGCAAAATGTGGTAATGGTACGTCTCTAGCTACCACTTTAGGGATACAGGATTTACAGGAATTTGAACAAGACTGTTTGTTTTAAAACTTTAAATATATACATATAAAGATAGACATAGTCATAAAAACTAAAACAAGATTTTTCTGTACCACTTTTGTTATTCAAGAAACTTGAGACAAAACAAGACTAACCACGAGGTTATCAGAACTCATAATATGTTATCTCTTTTGCAACTGTTGCAAAACAAAGCCTTGATTAAACTTTCTAAAATAAAAATTCAAAAAAATATAAATCACAATAGTCCCGGGAATATATATTATCATGAGCTAAAGTCTCATAAAAGTCCCCCTCCCATCGACTCTAATATTTATGTGGGGGTTATGTCGCGTGTATGTGTATTTCTTTATTTTATTTCCCTTGCGAGCTCCGTACACGGCCGTATCTCTTGATAAAAGCCTTCACAATAACTGGGAATACTCCGGAATGTTCTGTTTATTGAGCACTTGGTAATGCTTCGAATGCCTCAGATGCGTTGGGAATGAATCGTCTCTTAGATACGTTAGAGCGTACACTCGCTTCGTCTATCGGTTATGTATTTATTTAATCTTTAGGTAGGAAAATGTATGATTCCTCTTATTTGACCTCTGTATTTTCTTTATACAATTTAATTGAAAGCACACAGCTATCCATATAATAAGCGGTTAGGCATCTTTAAAAGCTCGTGACACCAGATGTGTTACATGTGCGTTGGCGCTCAAAATATGCATGAGAAGAATAGTAAGTTTTAATTAGTAATAAGTATATTTCTCAGAAAAAGCACGCTTATGTGGCAATGGGCTGACCAAGTATGCCGAAGGACCGATGCGATGGCCGTTGGAGCAAACGGGTCTTAGAGTAGAGACCCCGAAGCTGTAAATTTAAGGGAAGATGCCCCCCCAGCCAGATGGACCAACGACCTGAGGAAGGTAGCTGGGAGGGACATGATGCGGAAGGTGGTAGACCGGGTGCTATGGCGCACATTGGGAGAGACCTGTGTCTATCAGTGAAGTACGGTTAAAACCATATAAGCTTAAGCGTATTAGACAGCTATCAGTTATATGGAAACGTTTCCCCCCTAAGCTAAAGGATGGGACCGTGTTTGAACGTGTCCCTACCTTTTGTGGTAAAAATACGATGAGAAAAAGATTTGTATCTACGTAAAAGAATTCCATTCGGATTTCGAATTACATTTTTTTTTACAACCCCTTCAATATATCAGGATATCAAATGAAAGGCCTTGACTAGTAGAATACAGTACACTATGAAAAAACAAACTGTCAGTCAGCATGTCAGAAGTGAAAACACATACACACACATATATATACATAGACACATCTATATGTCATCATGAGAATATTATGTGATCTAAGCGTGACGGTCACGGGAGTTTAGTGCTTTTTCCCCTCAGATCATATATTGATTTGTGTTTTTCCTAATAGCAAAAGTGCCCAACGTGCCTAAAGAAGTTTTCACTTCAAAAAGTGATGCCATCTACCAGTGACATTATCATAAGTACATACAGATTCCGGTATCCCTGGATATTTCGTGTCGTTAATTTTGTCACTACGTATTTAGTTCACAAGCTTATACTTTCACTTTTAAAACTAATTATATTTTTAATGATTAATTAATAAGGAGCTGACAAAACTGTGTTTAGATTAGCGCTCTCTAGTGGTTCCATATATGTATTATTAGCGTGACGGTAACGAGTTTAGTGCTTTTTCCCCATAGCAAAAGTGCACAAATTTGTCTAAAGGAGTTTTCACTTCAAAAATATCTTAAGTAGTTGTAGAGCGTGGGTTCCATGCCCGTTGAGTGCAAAAATATTTGTATGCATTTGGATTGATCTAGGTATTACAACGTTTATAAATATAAAAAATATCTAATTAAGTATGTTCATCTGAGTTCTAGAACTTATAATAGAAGCAAAGCTATGCTTATTTTGGGGCCAGAAAGCGTGTATAATGTGCCACAGAATATTATTTATTATATTACTTTAATAAGAACCCTTTGGATAAATATAATTTATTTCTATATTATAAAGAGCGTTTCTCAGGTGTGAAGTAATAACAAAACGTTGTGGGCACGCGATCGTCATCGGCGCAATCAGCACGGTTCGAGGCGGGAGCTATTGTTCGCGTAATTAATTGTATCCGTTCCGATGCGTATCGCTCCACCGACGATTTGTACCTACATGCATTAGGGTTGCTACCTGTTGGTTGCAGGTTGATTACGATGTATTAAAAACTCGATAAATTAAAAACAGAATCATGTATTTTATTTATTTAGGTTTATCAACAATTGTTTACACATGATAATGTAACAATTACTTATAGGTGAACACCACAAAAAAATTATAAACAGTAAGCTTACACTACAATTTTATATAAGTACAATACAGTAGTTTTCAGTGGTTTTATTATATTTATTATTGCATTTAGCAGATTTTTTTTTGTACATGTTTGATGAGTTTAGAGAGAGAGAAAAATAGTCAACATATAACCGATTTTGGTGAAGAATACATACATATGTTCTTTTTTACTTTTTGAAATTTTGGATAAAATATAATTTTAAGGATCCTTGTTATAGATCGGTTCATTCCTTTACTACATCTGTCTAAAAATCCATGACTCTTAAAATCCTTGTTTTGAAAAGTTCTAGTAGTATCAAGATAATTTAGATGCTTACGGATTTAAAGCTATGCATGTTATGCTTTTTAAATGCTATGCTTGGAAAATAAATGTTTATCGATCTGGTCACTTTTATATTACAAAATCAGTAAATCAGTTCTGATTTACGTACACATAATGTTAACGACTTAGAAGTATAACTCACAATGGTAGGCCGTTTGTACCTAAAATTTACAATTCTATATGTTAGGATAATACCTAAATTAAAGTCTAAATGTCTAAAGTAAGTGAGGAAGAGAAACCGGTTTGTCATCATTTACATTGCGAGGCACATCGGCTACTGTATCATTTTTGAGGATGCCTCTTGTGTATTATATGTGTCAAAGTGCTATTTCATGAGGATAACATAACATCAATTTACTAGACAATGACTCCACATTTTCTTTTAATATTAGTTGTTCATCTTTTGCAGCGCCAAACCTGGCAGCCCTATAAAGGGTACAGAGCGCATTAAGCGTGACAAATGTTTAGTTCGCGTGGCGGTCTGCGAGCGACGTGACGCGACAACCCTATGAACAACTGGTTAATTCATATTTCGAGATACAATCAGTGACCTTGTAGGGGGATGTGTTAGGGGAAATGTCGCATTTAGATATTTCACGATAATTATATGTGTTATTAGTCTTTTCATTAAATTAGTGCTGAAGCATTGAGTTTAAGGTTGCTACTTGTTTATGTAGAGGGTATATTGCGATTTTGATCTCAATTCTTTTTTATGTTTAGGTTATAAATATCATCATTAGAGTGTGCCTAAAGATAGTACCGAATTACAACTATTATAAGGGGTTTATGTCTTTTAAAAAAATTCACCCCGTAATTAGTTGCATACTCTTTTACTCGAAAAAAAAATATTTGTATAATAATTATTTTAAGAAATATATCAAGCACTTTAATTAGGTAATATTCGACAGTTCAGATTATACAGTGATAATCACATGCCTTATCCAACCCAATAAGCTCTGGTGAACTTTCTTACTAGGCATTTAACCACATCCCTGTACAGAAGCCATACCTCCTTCAAACTGCATGCATCATATTATGTATGTTACAATAAAAACTTTCGTGAGTGATATTCATGTTTATTAGAGATTATACGGTTTTACTCACGTTTGTATTTTCGGGGATGCCCGACTAGTTTCGGACCCGACGGGGGCCCTTTTTCAAGGAGGTGAAGCGTCCTGCCGCGACGGTGTCAGGCGTCACACTGGGATTACTACGCCGCCACCGGTTCCTTTGTCTTTCGGAACGTGCGGATGTAGACGGTTGCGTTTCCGTTGCGTTGTGTGATGCGCTGTTGTTACCAACATTCACCGCGGTGCATACCATACTAACTGTGTCACTTTTTGTAAAGTCTGTCAGGTCTGTCTCATTGGACGTGAGTTTTAATGTAACA